>OZ038381.1:84974823-85014823 GCA_964036045.1 Eutreptiella sp. 'Long Island Sound 2002'
CAGCACCCGGGCCTTCACATTTTGCCCACTACCACTTGCTAGTGGAGTTTGGGGCACAATGCCTTGTACTTCTGTGCGCAAAGTTTGCGGAAACCCTCCACACCATGCGCACGATGGTAACCAAGTTTTTCAAATGCTCTTCCTCCCCCCAACTCACTCCCAAGAGAACGCCTAGAACCCTTTTATGCCACGTCTTTTGGAGAGGGCTTACATCTCCTCTTTCCAATTGCATATGCCCTTCAACAATGGGTGTGTTGTTTTGGGGAGGGTGCTAAATTGTCCACAGGTGGGAAGGCACATGGGTTGAGTTGTGCAGAGTAACATCTTCCCCACACCATCAACAAGGTCCCCACAAGCATGCAACACCACTTCAAATGCAAAAGGACACATTGCGGTACCAAGAGAATGTGGCATTTGCGTGCTTTTGAAGCAGGTGTGCTTGCTTCAAGGTGCAATCATTACACAGCCACCACATGTCACACATGTAGGGCATAAGATGTCCTTGGTTAGTTGTTGCACCCTTGTGTGGAACAAGTGTTTACATCCATGAGTGTTGCTTGATGTCAATGAAACCATGGTGAGAAAACATGGCATGATACAGTGCACCGCCAATGTTGAGGTGCACTTTGTAATTGAACACAGTTATGGCGATGGTACTTACACACAGCGGTGCTCCAAGTCTCCATTTCAGATGTTTGTTATGGGGCGCAACTGTAACATAAATCCCAATGGCGTTTTACTTTACTAGGATTTCATAAAGTAAATCCCACATTGGCCGTTTGTGTACTCTTTCACACACTTCTTGAATGCTTTGGCCTTGGTTATGCGCAACATCTATGCCAAACATCAATATCTGCCCCAGAGGGTACGTTTGCCAGGTGCGCCTGGCATCCAAATCAATGTTCTAGTCATCTATCCCAATGCTTTACCACTAAATATCACTCCCTCCTTTAGCCCGGGAACCTTAAACACGAATGACACAACAAAGCACGACTGTAGGTGAACAAGGAAGCTTTCGTACATTGTTCATCCACAATCATAAGGCCTACCTAGGATTGAGTTCCAAGGAAATTATACAGGGTGTGTTGGTGTGTTGTAACATGGAAAGGTCACCGATGAAAAAAAAGATTGCAGAATTATGGTGCAACATGCACAACTTCGTACCCACAAGTATCAAGGTCAATACACTTAGCGCAAATCAACCAAGAAAGGAGTGAAGGTGGGGGAAATGAGCACAAATGTGTCCAAAAAGGTGAAAGTGGGTGAAAATCCAAATAAACCATATCCCCAATGCGTAAGAAGCATCAAAATACCCGTTGTCAAACAACAAGAGGTCCCCAACACGGAGACAAAAAATGGAGGAAATTGGGGAGGGGGCTGGGAGAAGATAGGAGAAAAGTTTGCCTCCCGGGCCCAGCGTGCTAGTGTACTCTCCCATTGTGTGGCATGTGTTGGTGACGTTTGGACAATGTTGCAACCATTGGTCACACCCCCCCTTGTCGAGGCAACACTTCAAGAAGGCGTGTCCCAAGTGCGGCTGAGCTTGGAACACATGCATTGGGGTTCCAGTCGCAGAGAGGCTGCAATACTGAGGGTTCTGTAGATGTAGGGAGCGGGGGGGGGGGGGGCTGAAGGGGGTTGTGGTTGCCATTGGTTGTTGCTTTTTTTTGTGTGCTGTGAAAGGGTGCGGCTGCTGTGGCAAAATAATGATAGTCGAAACTGTTAGTTTGAGGTGTTCATACTGAGATGTGTGGCATTGAACTTCTCCTACTAAGGCATCCATCAGTGCATCTTTTGCCTCTCAAATTGGCTGAAGAGCCTTTTTGTCACACACTGTACACATCCAGGGTCATTTTACTTCAACCTCAGGTTCTACAGCTCTCAAAAAAAAAACCTCAGGAATCTCCGGGGAGCTACTGAGCCTGGTTGACCTGCAGGATTGCATTGCCTGGCTGCCACTGCCGCACTCGAGCAGCAGATGCGCCAGCCCAAGTTCAAGTCTCCAAGGGGAACGGTAAAAGCACTCAAACACTCAGACACTCAGACATACTAATATAAATATGAATGGACGCAACAGCCACATTACAGAACCACAGTCAGTACCATACAAGGTATATTGTACATAGTGCTGAGAACCGAAATCCTTGTCTGCATGCTCACTGAGCTGGGTTTACAAGCAGGGCCCACGTGCAACGTGCAACGACACCAGCGCTGCTTACGTGCGGCTATCACTGCAGCTAAACCTCAATGGAAACACAGTGCGCCACAAAAAGCTACACCAGGCAACCCACACCACTGATGCCCTTTACCCTCACCTGTACTCACAGCCCCACTGCCAACATGAAAGCCACTGTCCAGGACCCGACTCCACCATGTCCATCACCCAACTATGAACACCAGGACCCAACATCTCTGAGCATTCCCCACCCCTTGACCTGGGTAACATCTCTCACTCCGCTGAATCCTCCGGTCTCCAGTTGGCAGTGGCGCTTAATGTTCATGAAGATCTGCCAGCCCCAATCCCTGTAAATATTCTTCCGAGTGGCCCGCCATAAATAGAACAGGCTCTCTATGACCTAAGACATATTGCAGCAAGTGGACCCTTTGCCATCTCCTACCCTAAATGACGCCTGCAGTCCTGTACATCACAAAAGACTAGATCCTAGATCAATTGTCATGACCCACTTCCACTTCCTGTGTGACACAAATGAAAAAGTCGTCATCCATTTGTTGGGTCACAAACGGCCACCAGAATCGAAACCAGCCCTGAAACGGGCTTTTGTGCCTTTCTGATCCAATGTCCGCAGGGTGCAATCCAGTGTGTGTGGGCCGGCCAGACAAGGCAATCCAATTTGCATGGCAACTGCACGGGGGAATCCAAGTGGTGTGGGCCCGCTGGACGCGGGAATCCAAGTGGTGTGCGGTGTGCGTTGGCCGGATGATTGTAATTCAATTTGTGCGGGCCGGTCGGCAGTAATCCAATTGCTGTGGACTTACCAAACGGAGGGATCCAATTTTTCAAGCCCCAGCTGGACAGCTTAATGCAATCTGTTTGGGCTGGCTGGACAAAGTAATCCAACTTATGTGGGGCGGATGGACGAGGTATTGTGACTAACCAAATTAAGGAAAGCAGCTCAATTGAAAAAATATGAAAAAATGTTCTAGGATGACACATACTTAGTATTCTTCAGTGGAGAGGTGTGCAGCAACCTTCAACTGTCAACACTTCCAACTCTCACACGCGTTTCCTTTCAGAGCGAAACTCAGGCTGAGACTACCCATCGAGGCGTGTGGTTGTATGCAAGTGAAGTGGTGCCTTGCACAGAAGAACAGCAGATCAGTGGGAATACCGGATGATCACCAAATACCATGACATCTCTGGTGTTTGGAATTTTGGCAAGCGAAGCCACTGTGGTGTGGGCAAGGTTAGAATCCAGACCTCTGGCCGCAGAATGTAATACTTCGCCTGTGGCAGCATCTGATCCATTTCAAAAAGGGTGCTTTCTGGACTGATACCAGTCACCGTCTGGAAATACATCTGTCAAAAGGATATGCAAGGGCCTGGGTAGAAAACGTGGGACATAAGTTCGGATCTGAAAGCAATCTGTACAAACCACCTGAATGCTGCAAAGTGTACCAGTGGTCGCTTTGGAGTGTACTTCCTTCAGGTTGCTGTCCAGGCCCAAAGGAAGGGGACAGGGCAACAACTTTGTTTGAGTTCTGGGGACATGTATAGGCAAGACAACCAGGTAAATGGGCAGATACCCACAGCATCCGGCAACTGGTCGATAGCAATCCACTATAATTTGCCGGCAGTGGGCTGGAGAGCACATTATGTAACAGGGTACGAAACAAATTGGAAAATACAGAATTCCGCACAATTCCGTACTTCGTGCAATTTTCTGTGTTGGGTCCTACGATTGTAGATGTTTTTGTTGACTTCCGTTATTTGCGCCGTTCAACATCACCTTTGACTCAATGAGCATGCCCTGCTGCAAACATGCGGCAAATCTGCAACGCACTGCGTAATTGTTGCATTGCTGTGACTTGCAGGGGGAGCGGGGGGGGGGGGGGGTAGGCCGTCAGCATGAATTTTTATAAGTGGTCCCAAAAAGTAACAGTTGGTGGTTGCCAGTGGCTGCAGATGACGATTATCCCTGATATCAGGTTGGTTAGCACCCAATATTCCCAGTTACTCTCCGAAGAATCTCTGGTAATTGCAGCAGCTTGCAGTATGAAGCAGCAATAGCAACGCTTGGCAGGTGGCATCACTTGCATCAGTAGGATGCCATATGCGGCTTGGCCCACAACAAGACGCCTCAAGCTTCAAGCTGAGCCTCATGCAGCAGATGTTAGGTGGGGGACCATAAGCAAGAATGTGCCACATTGTGTTCCGTGCCCTTCCAGCAACTCTCCCTGCCGGCTTTACCCACATGTCCTCCGATTGTATCAGCCACCCCCCCCCCCTTCAACCTCCAGGTCCACAAACCATACCAAGTTGCTTCTCCCCGTCCCATCAAAAGTTTCATGCTGACGAAAAGCCGTGAGTTCACAGTCACGGCACCAGGGTTCCGACCCTTGCTCCAGCCACCACCTCCCTCATCATGCACGGGGTCTTTGCATGGCGCAAATGCTGGAAATTACTGAGCACAGGCAAATGGGCCATCCTCAGTCCAGGAAACGGATTTGAGGAGACGTGCAGTGCATCAACAGACAGACCTGTACGCAAGTGTGTACAATCTCTTCCGCAAGTTCAAGGACCTTGGCATCACCCTCAGCACCTGTGCACCAGGTTGCCAATTGCCAGCACTATCTCGAATTCCAACAACGCCAAGACCAACAACGTGCGACGTTGCGGGTGCACAGAAGAGTGGAATTCAGGGCATAGAAAACGCCAGAGAGGTTGGTGACACCTAAACTTTGAGAATGTGTTGTTCAACCAGCACTGCCGTGTCAAGTTGCCGACTTCGTCGGTTGCCCGCCCAACAGGAAAGACCCGCAGGTATGGTAGCTACACAAAGCCAATACACAGCATTGACTTGTGTGGCTTTAACTTCCAATTTGACTTGACCTTTCAGGATTCCAGGATTCCAGGATTCCAGGATTTTCAATAAGACGTTTGTCATCGATCGATGGTCGTGATGCAACTGCAGCTGCAGCCGCCAGCAGGGGGCCCAACGATCAGGGACTCTTCTTGTCCATATTTCACCAGGGCTTCTATCAGCGTTGATTGCTGCTTGACAGTATCTCGACAGAGCGCATGAAATTGATTGAGTGCAAACAAAAGCAGGGGAGCCCAGAATGGGCAAAATGCTTCTTTCATTGATTTCCGGGGTTTCATAATGCTGTAAAACTCACTTTGCGTACCATGTAGACAAAGACGCAAGCAATCCAGGAAATCCTCCTTTCACTCCTGAGGATGTGGGTGTCCACCTGGCCAAGATGTTCACAAAGCTAGTAATTGAACCCCAGATTTGCAGCAGGCATAGTTCCAAAGACTGCACCATGCGCAGTCCATCAGGTCACTATGGTGTGTTAGTACACATACAAGGACACCACCAATAGGCTGTGCAGCCTGTCAACATCGGCGTCGTTGTCGTCGCCCTCCTCTTCCTCTGTGTGGAATACCGCTCCCTGATACCCCATACACAATACCTGCCTTTGCCCAACTGATAGTGACCATTGTTCTACACTTCCTGAGTTTCTCGATTTGTATTGCTCATCTTGTTACCTTTTCAGGGGTGGGGGTGCTGCCGACCAACATCTGCACCAACATGAGAGCCCTCCTCCGAACCAACCAACTTTGGCCCCAAACAGACGGCAAAAGCATACCTAGTGTAAGCATTCCAGGAATAAAACAGGCCTGAGGACAAACAACAAGGCACAAATGTGTTGTGTGCAAATCCACCAGTAATGATCTGTACTCATTCCCCCAACTCATCTTTACCCTGATTTCATATGACATCCACATGGTTGTTATGAAGTTGTACTGTTTGTGATGGCTTCAATTGGCAAGTGGGGACAAAAAGCAGGCCGGAGGACATTCCACAAAAATTGGACAACATGCTTAACCCCTGACCCCTTTGAATAGAATTTAGACGGGGGGGGGGGGGGTTGTTGGGGGGATACAGTTAAAGGGGATTACAATGCACTCGGGAATCAGCAGCATTACATGCGACAAATCATGTTCTCGGCAAGTACTGGGAGTAAATGTGTACCGTTTGTGAAAATGTTTTCCATAGTGGCACTTTTGGGGCGTACGTTTGGGCGCCGCAAGCACTCTGCAAATGCCAGAGGTGCCGCAAGCCGGAAACATTTCTCCTACAATCCTAAAACACCCAAAACTACAACAAGAAGAAAAAACCACCATGCGATAGCCATTTGGGGTACTTGTCCATGTACCCACAGGGGGATGCACATTGATATGCTGACGCCATTATTCTGCACAAAGGGGAAACTATGGCTCTTGCTCAATGTGCAAGCGTGGTACATCCATTCTGCTAGCTGACTTATCCCAAAAGCACGCCGCGGTGAAGGTAGGGCAGGTGGAGTACCTCATATTTAGGTGGCTACATTCATCATGCACTATGTCCTCACCTTTATACTATTTGGAAAAAAAATTAGCCAATGCGCAAAGTTGTGCAATGGCCATACAAGGTTGTAACATGCCATATTGAACCTAGCATTTTGGACACAATACAGTGTGGGGTTTTTGTTAGGCATTTGTTAGGCATAGGGCACTTGTTGGCATAGGCACCATACCAATCTTTGTATCCTCTCTTGATACCTTGTCACTAGCTACCCAAAGAGTGACATGTACATTGAGCACCATCTCGGTCAAAAGGGCGTCCACTTGCGGTCCAGCACATGTAAGCCCGTCTTAGTGATTTTTCTGTATAGAGGATTTGTAGTTGTTTTTTTAAGCACAAGCCTAGCCCAGCCATTTCGACAATAACTTTTAGACTTCTTGATTTCAATCTTCTTTTACATACACTTCTACAACTACAAGAACACAAATACTAGAGGACGAGGCACATCAACTGCTCCCATTGTTTGAGGATGTAGGGGTATCACCATGCTGCTTAGTGCTATCAAAACTACCAAAATCACTAGAATGAGGGGTACACCATGATTCCATGGAGCACCGGGCCGAGCACCTTGAAAACCTTGCAAGCAGTATGGCCCAAGGTTTACGAGCAGATGCTGAACCGCCCAATATATTACTACACCCCTCTCCCCTTAAATCTAGCTAACAACAAGCAAGCAAGCAAGCAACAAGCAAGCAGGCAACAAGCAAGCAAGCAAGCAACACTTCTCCTTTCCGTTTTGGCCATTAGTTCGGTCCAACGCTTTGGGCTCTACTCGACTCTAGCCATCTCATACCCTAGGTGGTGCCCTTGCGGAATCCAAGTTTTGAGCCAAAAACTCAGCGCTAGCGCCCCGGGGCGGGGGCGCCAAGTCGGGAGGTGCCCTCCCAAAACTGCGCATTTTGTGCCCAAAAACAGCCTTTTTTGGCCCAAAACGGCCCCGGAACCCATTGAAAACGACAAAATGAAGGGAAACGGTTTGTGCACTCTACATGCGCCATGATTGCCCCATGACAATAAGCCGTTTCTTGCTATCTAACTCCACGATATGTCCGAGGAACGACCCAATATGGCCAAAAATGGCCCAGATTGTGCGCCTTGGTCACTTGGTGGAGCCGGAGGGCAGCTCAGCCCGCGCACGGTGGGGGCCACCGGTGGGTCCACCGGGGTCCCCGGGGCGAAAAAAATCATTTTTTCCAAAGTTGTTCCTAAACCACTTGGGATGCTCAAACAAGTTTTTTTAGCCTGTTTTGAGCCCGTGGTGACGCGTTTTGGGCCATGCGAAATCCCAAAGTGCCTTGAAAATGAGCCGTTTTGGGACCAAAAATGGGTCAACAATGCGTCAAAAATGCATTTTTCCAAAAGTGATCCTAGACCATTTGGGATGCTCAAACAAGTGTTTTTAGCCCATTTTCAGCCCGTGGTGACGTGTTTTGGCCCATGCAAAATCCCAAAATGCCTTGAAAATGGGTCGTTTTAAGACCAAAAATGGGTCAAAAATGGGTCAAAAACGCGTTTTTCCAACAGTGATCCTGGACCGTTTGGGATGCTCCGACAAGTGTTTTTAGCCCATTTTGAGCCCATTGGGACGGGTATTGGCTCTATGGAAAATCACAATATGCCTTGAAAAGGGGCCACTTTGGGAGCAAAAATGGGTCAAAAATGGGTCAAAAACACGTTTTTTTCAAAATCCACCAAGTGACCATTGGTACGGGGGTCTAGGCGTCTCGTTGGGCGATTCCGAGGCCTGAAAACCACAAAAAGTGTGAGGTTGCGGGTGCACTAGGTGCCCTCGGAATTTGGTTTTGAGCCACGTGGCCCAAGATACGGCCCGTTCTTGGTTTTGGGCTTGTTTGACACAAACAGCACACATTCAGGCCATTTTTAGCCATCTTTGGGTTGTTTCTCGGACATCGTGGAGTTAGAGGGCAACCAAAGGCTCTTTATCAAGGGGCAATTAAGGCGCACGTGGAGTGTTGCAACGGTTTCCCTTTGTCTGTCCGTTTTAACTGCGTTTCGGGACTGTTTTGGGCCAAAAAAGGCCGTTTCCGGGCACAAAATGCGCAGTTTTGGGAGGGCACCTCCCGACTTGGCATCCCCAATGGTCAAGGGTCACTTTTGGAGCCGGAGGGCAGCGCGACCTGCGCACGGCGGGGGCCAGCGGTGGGTCCACAGGGTCCCCATGGCGAAAAAAACCTTTTTCCAAAGTTGTTCCTAGACCATTTGGGGTGCTCAAACAAGTGTTTTCAGCCCGTTTTGAGGCCGTGGTGACGCATTTTGGGCTATAGAAAATTCCAAAATGCCTTGAAAGTGGGCCGTTTTGGGAGCAAAAATGAGCCAAAAATGGGTCAAAAACGCATTTTTCCAAAAGTGATCCTAGACCATTTGGGATGCTCAAACAAGTGTTTTTAGCCCATTTTGAGCCCGAGGTGACGCGTTTTGGCCCATGCAAATTCCCACTATGCCTTGAAAAGGGGCCAATTTGGGAGCAAAAATGGGTCAAAAATGGGTAAAAACCGCATTTTTCCAAAAATGACCCTAGACGATTGGGGGTGCACAAACAACTGCAATGAGCCCATTTTGAGCCCGTTTTGACCGAGTTTAGCCCCTTCCGCCACATGTATGCACCAAGTTGTGCCCTTCGCACGTACCTTACTACCCTATGGTGGAGCCACCTAGAGTTGGGGAGAGGGGTGCAAATCAGAGGACATATATCCCCAACTCTAGGTGGCTCCACCATGGGGCTCTAAGGTGTGTGCGTGCAAAGGGCACAACGTGGTGCATACATGTGGTGGAAGGGGCTAAACTCGGTCAAAACGGGCTCAAAACAGGCTCAAAACACTTGTTTGAGCATCCCAAATGGTCCGGGATCACTTTTGGAAAAACGCGTTTTTGACCCATTTTTCACCCTTTTTTGGTCCTAACGCGACCCATTATCAAGGCATTTTGGGATTTTCCATGGGCCAAAACGTCTCACCACCAGCTCAAAATGGGCTAAAAACACTTGTTTGAGCATCCCGAATGGTCCGGGATCACTTTTGGAAAAACGCAGTTTTGACCCATTTTCAACCGATTTTTGGCCTTGAAACGGCCCATTTTCAAGGCATTTTGGCATTTTCCATGGCCCAAAACGCGTCACCACGGGCTCAAAGTAGGCTAAAAACACTTGTTTGAGCATCCCAAGTGGTCTAGGAACAACTTTGGAAAAAATGATTTTTTTCGCCCCGGGGACCCTGGTGGACCCACGGTAGGCCCCCGCCGTGCGCGGGCCGGGCTGCCCTCCGGCTGTACCAAGTGACCACTGGTACGGGTGTCTAGGCGTCCGTTTGCGCGATTCCGAGGGGTGGGAACCACAAAAAGTGGGGCGTTACGGGTGGACTAGGTGCCCTCGGAATCGCATTTTGAACCACGTAGCCCAAGATACGGCCCATGCTTGGTTTCGGGGTGTTGGTGCACATTGCGCAGACTTTGGGGCTTTTTGGCGCCTTTTTGGGCCGTTTCTCGGACATATCGTGGAGCTGAAGGGCATTAGAGGGCTCTTTGATACAGTGAAGTCAAGCCGCACGTGTAGTGTAGCCACCGTTTCCCTTCGTTTGGGCGTTTGGCCCGGGGTTAAGGGGTTTTTTGGGCGAAAAATGGCTGTTTTTGGCCCAAAACTGCAGAGATTTGGGAGGGCACCTCCCAATTTGGCGCCACCGCCCCGGGCCGCCACCTGTGAGCTTTTGGCTCAAAACTTGGATTTGGCAAGGCCACCACCTCGGCTCCAAGATGGCTACATGCTACATGGGGAAAAGATCCGAAGCGTTGGGACGGAGCATTGGCCAAAACGGCATGTAGACGTGCTTATTGTTGTTGTTGCTTGTTAGCTAAGTTGAAGGGGAGAGGGGTGTAGTAATATATATATATATATATATATATATATATATATATATATATATATATATATATATATATATATATATATATATATATATATATATATATATATATATATATATATATATATATATATATATATATATATATATATATATATATATATATATATATATATATATATATCCTCCAATCTACACCCCTCTCCCAACTCTAGGTGGCTCCACCACACGCTTCTAAGGTACGTGCGAAGGGCACAAAGTGGTGCATATATGTGGTGGAAGGGGCTAAACTTGGTCAAAACGGGCTCAAAACGGGCTAAAAACACCTGCGTGAGCATCGCCAAATGTCTGGGATCACTTTTGGAAAAACGCGTTTTTGACCCATTTTTGACCCATTTTTGGTCCCAAAATGGCCCATTTTCAAGGCATTTTGGGATTTTCCATGAGCCAAAATCCGTCGCCACGGGCTCAAAATGGGCTAAAACCACTTGTTTGAGCATCATAAATGGTCCACGATCATTTTTGGAAAAACTCGTTTTTGACCCATTTCTGACCCATTGTTGGTCCCAAAACGGCCCATTTTCAAGGCATTTTGGGATTTTCCATGGCCCAAAACGCGCCACCACGGGCCCAAAACAGCCTAAAAACACTTGTTTCAGCATCCCAAGTGCTCTAGGAACAACTTTGGAAAAAATGATTTTTTTCGCCCCAGAGACCCTAGTGGACCCACCCTTGGCCCCCACTGTGCGTGGGCTGGCCGGCCCTCCGGCTGCACCAAGTGACCACTGGTACGGGGGTCTACGTGTCTTGTTGGGCAATTCTGAGGCTTGGGAACCATAAAAAGCGGGGGGTTGCGGGTGGACTAGGTGCCCTCGGAATTCGTTTTTGAGCCACGTAGCCCAAGATACGGCCCGTTCTTGGTTTCGGGGTGCTGGTGCACATTGCGCAGTTTTTGGGGCTTTTTGGCGCCTTTTTGGGCCGTTTCTCGGACATATCGTGGACTTAGAGGGCACCAAAGGTCTCTTGGTCACGAGAAAGTCAAGCCGCACGTGGAGTGTAGAAGCCGTTTGCCTTCGTTTGGCTATTTTGAACCCTTACTAGGGCTGTTTTGGGCGAAAAATGGCTGTTTTTGGCCCAAAACTGCGCAGATTTGGGAGGGCACCTCCCGACTTGGCGCCCCCGCCCCGGGCCGCCACCGGTGAGTTTTTGGCTCAAAACTTGGATTTGCCAAGGGCACCACCTAGGCTCTAGGATGGCTAAAGTAGAGTCAAGCCCGAGGCGTTGGGAAGGTGCAATGGCCAAAACGGAATGGTGACGTGCTTGCTTGTTGTTGTTGTTGTTAGCTAAATTTAAGGGGAGAGGGGTGTAGTAATATATATATTACTACACCCCTCTCCCCTTAAATCTAGCTAACAAGCAACAACAAGCAAGCAACAAGCAACAAGCACTTCTCCTCACCGTTTTGGCCATTGCTCCGCCTCATCGCTCCGGGCTCTACTCTACTCTAGCCATCTTGGAGCCTAGGTGTTGCCCTTGCCAAATCCAAGTTTTGAGCCAGAAACTCACCGCTGGCGCCCGCCTCCCAAATCTGCACAGTTTTGGGCCAAAAACAGCCATTTTTCGCCCAAAACAGCCCCAAAACCCGGGCGAAACGCCCAAACGAAGGGATACGGTGAGTACACTGCACGTGCGGCTTGACTTCACCGTGTCAAAGAGCTCTCTAGTGCCCTTCAATTCCACGATATGTCCGAGAAACGGCCCAAAAAGGCGCCAAAAAGTCCCAAGAACTGCGCAATGTGCACCAGCACCCCGAAACCAAGCACGGGCCGTATCTTGGGCTACGTGGCTCAAATCGAATTCCGAGGGCACCTAGTCCACCCGCAACCCCCCACTTTTTATGGTTTCCAAGCCTCAAAATCGCCCAACGAGACACGTAGACCCCCGTACCAGTGGTCACTTGGTGCAGCCGGAGGGCCGGCCAGCCCACGCACAGTGGGGGCCAACGGTGGGTCCACCAGGGTCCCCAGGGCGGAAAAAATCATTTTTTCCAAAGTTGTTCCTCGACCACTTGGGATGCTCAAACAAGTGTTTTTAGGCCGTTTTTAGCCCGTGGTGAGACGTTTTGGGCCATGGAAAATCCCAAAATGCCTTGAAAATGGGCCGTTTTGGGACCAACAATGGGTCAAAAATGGGTCAAAAACCCGTTTTTCCAAAAGTGATCCTGGACCATTTATGATGCTCAAACAAGTGGTCTTAGCCCATTTTGAGCCCGTGGCGACGGGTTTTGGCTGATGGAAAATCCCACTGAAAATCCCAAAATGCCTTGAAAATGGGCCATTTTGGGACCAAAAATGAGTCAAAAATGGGTCAAAAACGCGTTTTTCCAAAAGTGATCACGGACCATTTGGGATGCTCAAACAAGTGTTTTTAGCCCGTTTTGAGCCCGTTTTGACCGAGTTTAGCCCCTTCCACCACATGTATGCACCACTTTGTGCCCTTCGCACGTACCTTAGAGCCGTGTGGTGGAGCCACCTAGAGTTGGGAGAGGGGTGTAGATTGGAGGATATATATATATATATATATATATATATATATATATATATATATATATATATATGTATATATATATATATATATATATGTATATATATATATATATATATATATATATATATGTATATATATATATATATATATATATATCCTCTAATCTACACCCCTCTCCCATACTCTACGTGGCTCCACTCTAAGGTACGTGCCAAGGGTACAACTTGTTGCATACATGTAGCAGAAGGGACTAAGCCCGATCAAAACGGGCTCAAAATGGGCTCAAAACACTTGTTTGTGCACCCCCAATGGTCCAGGATCACTTTTGGAAAAACGCGTTTTTGACCAATTTCACCCATTTTTGCTCCCAAAACGGCCCCTTTTCAAGGAATATTGGGATTTCCATGGGCCAAAACCCGTCCAAATGGGCTCAAAATGGGCTAAAAACGCTTGTCCGAGCATCCCAAATGGTCCGGGATCACTTTTGGAAAAATGCGTTTTTTACCCATTTTTGACCCACTTTTGGTCCCAAAACGACCCATTTCCAAGGCATTTTGGGATTTTCCATGGGCGAAAACACATCACCACGGGCTCAAAATGGGCTAAAAACACTTGTTTGAGCATCCCCGATGGTCAAGGATCACTTTTGGAAAAACATATATATATATATATATATACATATATATATATATATATATATATATATATATATACACACATATATATATATATATATATATATATATATATATATATATATATATATATAGTCATAGTCATAGTCATAACCACTTATCATGCCGTCTACTGGAGTTACCGGGCATCTCGCGCCGACAGGTGGTTCCTGCTTCGCTCGATCCCGTGGGTCCCAGGGCTGCCTGAGGTGGCCCACAGCATGACGGAGGACCCAGAGGACCGGGGATACCGGTCAACGAGGCTTTGGGGGCAGTGGCAACTGCATAGCGTTAGCATTAGTAACGGCGACGGACGCTGGCCCGTTTGTTCGCCGGGGGTAAGGGGGCAAGGCACAGCAACGCAGCAGCATCGCCACAAGCAGAAAGCAAGGGCTTCTCTATCCGGCGCTAAGCGGCAACCAAGGAACAAAGCAGCACGCATGCGGCGAAGCAAGAGCGGTCCCTCCGTCTTTTGCGTACCCCCGCCACCGTGGAGACGTGCATCACCCGTGACCCCACGGAATCCAATGCCATCTGCGTACTCGTAATTGCCCACCACCCCTGACTCCACGTATCCCACTGCCAGCACGCAATAACCCGTATATGCATAGCCAGGATTTCTGGGAGGCTCCAGCCTAGCCTGGCCCTCAGCTTTCATCGCCCGCATGTCCCCACAATGTACGCCGCCGACCTACCGCATCAGTCCCCTAGTATAGTACAGAAACACGGTATCAACTCAACGTCCCCGTGGCCTTGAGCTGCACCCACACCCCAGATATATACCATGCCGGCACTCCATGTCAGGGGCCAGCACCCAATCAGCTTCGAGGCATCCTCTTTCCCACGTATAATGTAACATGAGGGTCTACAGGGGGGGACGCCGGCCGCTACGCGACGGGAGTGGCGCAACCCGTGAATATCGCTGGCTGGGATTCGGGCTGGTGGGTGCCGTAGCTTGGTTATCGACCCCCTGTAGGGGTACCCACCAGAGGCTCGCCCCGGGCTGTGGTAACCAGGTGCACCTCATCTGGCCCACATACATTGCCCTGGCGCCTACCCTTGACCCTTACCTGCACTGCTTGGCCAGCTCCCGTGGTTGCGCCTCTTCCGCCACAGCAGCGGCCAGGGCGCAAGTTCGGCCCCCACCGACGACGTGGCGAGCCTACTTATAGCATTGGCCCGCGCGTCACCCCCCGGACCACTCCGCATGCCGCTCCTCCTCTCTCCCCAACTCTAGGAGGCTCCACCATACGGCTCTAGGGTACGTGCGAAAGGCACAATGTGGTGCATACACGTGGTGGAAGGGGCTAAACTCCATCAAAACGGGCTCAAAGTGAGCTCAAAACACGCGTTTTGACCCATTTTTGACCCATTTTTGGTCCCAAAACGGCCCACTTTCCAGGCATTTTGGGATTTTCCACGGCCGAAAACGCGCCCCCAGGGGCTCAAAATGGGCTAAAACCACTTGTTTGAGCATCCCAAATGGTCCAGGATCTCTCTTGGAAAAACCCGTTTTTGACCCATTTTTGACCCATTTTTGGTCTTAAAACGACCCATTTTCAAGGCATTTTGGGATTTTCCGTGGCCCAAAACACGCCACCACGGGCTCAAAACGTGCTAAAAACACTTGTTTGAGCATCCCAAGTGGTGTAGGAACAAGTTTGGAAAAAATCATTTTTTCCGCCCCGGGGACCCTGGTGGACCCACTGTTGGCCCTCGCCGGGCGCGGGCCGGGCTGCCCTCCGGCTCCACCAAGTGACCACAGGTACGGGTGTCTAGGCGTCTCGCTGGGCGATTCGGAGGCTTGGAAACCACAAAAAGTGGGGGGTTGCGAGTGGACTAGGTGCCCTCACAACTGGGATTTGAGCCACGTAGTCCAAGATACGGCCCATGCTTGGTTTCGGGGTGTTGGTGCGCATTACGTAGTTTTTGGAACTTTTTGGCGCCTTTTTGGGCTGTTTCTCGGACATATCGTGGAGTTGAAGGGCACTAGAGGGCTCTTTGACACGGCGAAGTCAAGCCACACGTGCGGTGTAGCCACCGTTTCCCTTCGTTTGGGCGTTTCGCGCGGGTTTGGGGGTTGTTTTGGGCGAAAAATGGCTGTTTTTGGCCCAAAACTGCGCGATTTGGGAGGGCACCTCCCGACTTGGCGCCACCGCCTCCGGGCGCCAGCGGTGAGTTTCTGGCTCAAAACTTGGATTTGGCAAGGCCAGCACCTAGGCTCTAGGATGGCTAAAGTAGAGTCAGGCCCGAGGTGTTGGGAAGGCGCAATGGCCAAAACAGAACGGTGACGTGTTTGCTTGTTGCTTGTTGCTTGCTTGTTGCTTGTTAGCTAGATTTAAGCGGGGAGGGGTGTAGTAATATGTAGTAATATATATATATATATATATATATATATATATATATATATATATATATATATATATATATATATATATATATATATATATATATATATATATATATATATATATATATATATATATATATATATATATATATATATATATATATATATATATATATATATATATATATATATATATATATATATATATATATATATATATATATATATATATATATATATATATATATATATATATATATATATATATATATATACATATATATATATATATATATATATATGTGTGTGTGTGTGTGTGTGTATATATATATATATATATATATATATATATATATATCCTCCAATCTACACCCCTCTCCCTAACTCTAGGTGGCTCCACCATACGGCTCTAAGGTACGTGCGAAGGGTACAGCTTGGTGCCTAAACGTGGCGAAAGGGGCTAAACTCGTTCAAAAAGGGCTAAAAATGGGCTCAGAACACTTGTTTGTGCACCCCCAATGGTCTAGGGTCACTTTTGGAAAAACGCGTTTTTGACCCATTTTTCACCCATTTTGGGTCCCAAAACGGCCCCTTTTCAAGGCATATTGGGATTTTCAGTGGGCCAAAACGCGTGATCTCGGGCTCAAAATGGGCTAAAAACACTTGTCTAAGCATCCAAGTTGGTCCAGGCTCACTTTTGGAAAAATGCGGTTTTGACCCATTTTTCACCCGTTTTGGGTCCCAAAACGGCCCCTTTTCAAGGCATTTTGGGATTTTCCATCAGCCAAAACCCGTCGCCACGGGCTCAAAATGGGCTAAAAACACTTGTTTGAGCATCCCATATGGTCCAGGATCACTTTTCGAAAAATGCGGTTTTGACCCATTTTTGACCCATTGTTGGTCCCAAAACGGCCCATTTTCAAGGCATTTTGGGATTTTCCATGGCCCAAAAACGCGCCACCACGGGCTCAAAATGGACTAAAAACACTTGTTTGAGCATCCCAAGTGGTCTAGGAACAACTTTGGAAAAAATGATTTTTGTCGCCCTGGGGACCCTGGTGGACCCACCGTTGGCCCCCACTGTGTGTGGGCTGGCCGGCCCTCCGGCTGCACCAAGTGACCACTGGTACGGGGGTCTACGTGCCTCGTTGGGCGATTTTGAGGCTTGGAAACCATAAAAAGTGGGGGGTTGCGGGTGGACTAGGTGCCCTCGGAATTCGGATTTGAGCCACGTAGCCCAAGATACGGCCCGTTCTTGGTTTCGGGGTGCTGGTGCACATTGCGCGGTTTTTGGGGCTTTTTGGCGCCTTTTTGGGCCGTTTCTCGGACATATCGTGGAGTTAGAGGGCACCAAAGGTCCCTTGGTCGCAAGAAAGTCAATCCGCATGTGCAGTGTAGGAGCCGTTTGCCTTCGTTTGGCTGTTTTGAACCCTTACTAGGGCTGTCTTGGGCGAAAAATGGCTGTTTTTGGCCCAAAACAGCGCAGATTTGGGAGGGCACCTCCCGACTTGGAGCCACCGCCCCGGGCCGCCACCGGTGAGTTTTTGACTAAAAACTTGGATTTGGCAAGGGCACCACCTAGGCTCCAAGATGGCTACATGGGCAAATAATCCGAAGCGTTGGGACGGAGCAATGGCCAAAACGGCAGGAGGCGTGTTGTTGTTGCTTGTTGCTTGTTGTTGCTTGTTGTTGGCTAAATTTAAGGGGAGAGGGGTGTAGTAATATATATGTATATATATATATATATATATATATGTGTATATATATATATATATATATATATACATATATATATACATATATATATATATATATATATATATATATATATATATATATATATATATATATATATATATATACATATATATATGTTACCTAGATTTAAGGGGAGAGGGGTGTAGTAATATATTTTGACCCATTTTTGACCCATTCTTGGTCCCAAAATGGCCCATTTTCAAGGCATTTTGGGATTTTCCATGAGCCAAACTCCGTCCCCACGGGCTCAAAGTGGGCTAAAACCACTGATTTGAGAATCCCGAATGGTCCAGGATCATTTATGGAAAAGCGCGTTTTTGACCCATTTTTGACCCATTTTTGGTCCCACAACGGCCCATTTCCAAGGCATTTTGGGATTTTCCATGGCCCAAAACGCGCCACCACGGGCTCAAAACGGCCTAAAAACACTTGTTTGAGCATCCCAAGTGGTCTAGGAACAACTTTGGAAAAAAACATTTTTTTCGCCCTGCGGACCCTGGTGGACCCACCGTTGGCCCCCACTGTGCGTGGGCTAGCCGGCCCTCCGGCTGCACCATGTGACCACTGGTACGGGGGTCTACGTGTCTCGTTGGGCGATTCTGAGGCTTGGAAACCATAAAAAGTGGGGGGTTGCGGTGCCCTCGGAATTCGGTTTTGAGCCCCGTAGCCCAAGATACGGCCCGTTCTTGGTTTCGGGGTGCTGGTGCACATTGCGCAGTTCTTGGGGCTTTTTTGGCACCTTTTGGGACCGTTTCTCGGACATATCGTGGAGTTAGAAGGCACCAAAGGTCCCTTGGTCACGAGAAAGTCAAGCCAGACGTGGAGTGTAGCAGCCGTTTGCCTTCGTTTGGCTGTTTTGAATCCTTACTAGGGCTGTTTTGGGCGAAAAATGGCTGTTTTTGGCCCAAAACTGCGCAGATTTGAGGGGGCACCTCCCAACTTGGCGCCACCGCCAGAGGGCGCCACCGGTGAGTTTTTGGCTCAAAGGGTGGATTTGGCAAGGGCACCACCTAGGCTCAAGGATGGCTAGAGTAGAGTAGACCCCGGAGCGATGAGGCGGAGCAATGGCCAAAACGGAAAGGAGAAGTGCTTGCTTGCTTGCTTGCTTGTTGTTGCTTGTTAGCTAGATTTAAGGGGAGAGGGGTGTAGTAATATATATATATATATATATATATATATATATATATATATATATATATATATACATATATATATATATATATATATATACATATATATATATATATATATATATGTATATATATATATATATATATATATACATATATATATATATATATATATATATATACATATATATATATATATATATATTGTTGTTGTTGTTGTTGTTGAAGGCACCCAGCACGCGCCGGCGGGAGAAATTGCCAGACACGCTCTCCCTGGGCAGGGCGCAAGGGAGCAGTCGGCCGGCGTCACGCTGGCCGGGCGTGTGCCGACGACGACCGTGGGGGGGGGGGGGGGCGCCGTGGTGTGGGGGGGGGGGGGGGGCGCGTGTGGAGGAGGGTGGGGTCACCTGAGGACGTCACCCTGGGGCCCTCCCCCGTCTCGCGGGGGGAGAGTCACTCGTCCTGTGCGAAGCGGCTGTGGCGGGGGCGGAGGGCGGGGTGGTGACCTTGGGGTGGGGAAGGCACGCCCGGGTCCACGGACAGTCCGCGCCTTGCCCGAACATCCCGCCGAGGTGGCTGTTCCTCGTGTGAGGCCGTGGCGTGGCCGGGGGCGCTGGCCCGTGCTTCTAGCCTTCTACGGGGGCGAGGGGAGGCCTGGGAGTTGCGGTCTGCCGGCGCCTAGTCACCTCTGCTGGTGTTGTGTTGTGGCCGCCTCGTCCCCGGTAGTGCGGGCGCGCGCGCGCGTCGGTCATGGGGGAGGGAGGGCACAAGGGCGGGAGCACAAGAGCACGAACATGGGTCCACTGTCGTTGGCGTGCTGTGTTCGGTTCATGTGATGTTCCCTGGTGCCCGTCCCTGTGCCCTGCGTACGGGAGGCCGCGCGGCACAGCCGGCGGGGGGTCGCTGCCCGGGCCGTGCGCGTGGGTAGCGGCGGGCGGCCGGGTAGGACGTGGCGCCATGCGGGTGCGGGGCCCGTGGCGGTCGCGGGGGGTCGCGGGCGGTCCAGCCGGCGGTCGGCAGTGGCCCTGAGCGTCCCACACAGTGGGGTCGGTGGGCGTGCCGAGGGAGGGCGAGCCCTGCAGGTCTTGCTGCGGAGGGCGCGCGCGCGAGGGCGTCGGCGTGCCCGGTGCGGGCCCCTCTGCGTGCCGAGGGACCTGCGGTGAGCTGGTTGCGTTGCCTGGGGGCTGAGGCCGGGGCCGGGCGTATGAGTAGCGGCGGGCGGCCAAGTGGGCGCGGGGGCCTTGGCGGTCGCTAGGAGGCGCGGGCGGCCCAGCCGGCGGTCGGCAGAGGCTCCAAGGGCCCCACACCGTGGGGCCCGGGGGCGTGCCGGGGGCGAGTGCGCTGTGCAGGCCAAGCTGCGGGGGGCGCACGGGCGAGGGTGTCGGCGTGCCCGTCGGGGGCCCCCCGAGGGCCGTGGAACCCGCGGCTGGCAGGGAGCGCTGCTCGGGGGCCAAGGCCGGGGCAGGGCGCGTGGGTAGCGGCGCCCACGGGGTCGAGTGCTCGAGGCGAGTGCGGGGTGGTGCGTGCGGGCCGGCCGGAGATCGGTGGCCTCACTGGGAGTCCCACATGGATGGGTCGATGGGTGTGCCGGGGGCGTACGCAGCGTGCAGGTCGGGCAGCAGCGGGCGTACGTGCAGGGCGTCGGCGTGCCGGATGAGGACCTCACTGAGGACCGAGGGGTTGGCGGCAAGCAGTATGCGATGCCCGGGGGGGGTGGCGGCGAGGAGCGGGAGGATGTCCGCGGCCCGCGACGTGGGGGTGAACACGACGTGGGCCGGGTGCGGCCCCGGGAGCGGTGCCGGGGGGAGCGGGACCGCAGGACGGCGGTCTACTGTGAGGCGCCAAGTGGCGCCATGGCGGAGGAGCCAGACTAGGGCGATGTTGTGGCGCAGTGTGAGGGGCTGGTGGCTGGGCGGCGCGGGGACGTGCGGCGGGAGGGGGGGGGGCGGGGCGGTGACGTGGGAGGGGGCACGGCGGAGGAGTGACGCCAGCGACGTGCGTGTCGTGCTGAGGGAGGAGCTCGCGGAGGAGCTCTTCCCGGCCGGCGCTGTCCAGCAGAGGGGGGGCGCCGTGGGGGGAGGAGGAGTGCCACATGCCTAGCAGGCTGAACCCCAACTGTGTCGGGGGGCCGGGTCGCGGGGCGGCTGAGAGGCGTTCGGAGAGGTACACTGTGGTGGTGGCCGTGCGGAGCTCGAAAGGGGTGACGAGGCGGGGGGAGTGGCCGGCAGTGGCTGCCAGGATGGGCGGGTGCGTGAACAGGTGCCACGCGAGGAGTAACTGCAGGGCGTAGTGGGGGGGGCAGTGGTGCTGGAGGTGGGCGGCGGAGTCCGGGTAGGGGCGGTGGCAGAAGGGGCACGTCACGCCTCCGTAGCCGGGGGGGTGGTCCTGGGAGTGAAGTAGCCGGAGGTGCATGATGCGGTGGAGGGCCAGCGCCGGGATCTCGGCGCGTTCATACGCGAGGCGGAGTAGGTGGGAGGACCAGCCTGGGGGCAGGGGCCGGAGGTGCTGTGCGTGGGTGCGGGCGGTGGTGGCCGCATTCGCTGCCTCTGCGGCGCGTGTGGGGTTAAGGAAGATCGCGCCCTCATGGAGCGCCACGATGCGGCCGTGGAAGAGTGCGGACCAGGGGAGGGTCCACGGGGAGGCGGTGTGGAGCCCGCGGCGGGCTAGGCTGTCAGCTTCGGCGTTGAGGGTGGCGAGGAGGCTGGCGGAGCCGGAGTCGTGTTGTGCGGGGAGCCAGGCCTCGTGCATGCGGAAGGAGGCGGAGAGGAGGGCAGCCCGGTACGGGATGGAGAGGGCGGAGGAGGGGGGTGGGCCGCGGGTGAGGTCGCAGAGCTGGGAGGCGGTGGAGTCCGAGGCGAAGAGGGCTGCGCCGGACCAGCCGCGGAGGGTGAACATGGCGGCTATCTTGGCGATCCACTCCGCGTCGGTGGAGTGGCCGGCAAGGGCGTGGAGGCCGAGCCAGCCGCGGTAGAGAGTGCCGTGGAGGGGGTGCCAGAGGAGGAAGCCGGCGCCGAGGCGGGTGCCCTCTTGGCTGCCGTCGCATGCGACGACGACATAGGGGAGGGAGCGGAGGGGGGCCAGCGAGCCGGTGTGGTGCTGCGGGGCGGGGCGTACTCGGGGGGAGGGGAGGAGGTGGACGGTGATGTCGAGGGGAGCGAGCGCCTGCGCCAGGGCGGGGCCTTCGGTGAGCCAGGGGGTGGGGCGGCGTGGGGAGACGAGGGACGCCGTGGCGGCTACCGCGAGGGTGTTGGGGCCCCAAGAGGCGCGGAGGTATGTGCGGAGGAGGTTGAGGGGGGCCCTGTACGCCAGGAGGGGGGCGCCGGGACCGCCCTGCTGGAGGGGGAGGTGGAGGAAGGCCGAGTGAGCCCAGGGGGGCAGACGGAAGGCGTGGCGGTATGCATTGTTGATGGCGACCTGATGGGGGCGGAGGGAGGGGGGGGGGATGAGTACGCCCGAGGTGACGTAGTCGAGGGGGGAGAGGCCGAAGGCGTGCAGGGAGCGGAGCTGGAGTATGGGGCAGGCCTCGCGGTTGCGGCTGGCCTTGCGCGCCCCGTCGAGGGACGTGCGGGTCTTGTTGATGACGCGGAGGAGGGGGAGCTCGGGGAGGATGGGGATGCCGACGACTTCCGGGGGGGCGGTGGTGGTGGTGCCGGTGTGCTGCGGGACGTCGGCGGTGACGAGGGTGGGCCGGCCCGGGCGGGAGTCAATGAGGGAGAACTCCTGCTTGTCGGGGTGGATGATGCGGCCGGCGCGGCGTGAGCACTCGCGGCAGTCAGTGGCCATGGCTGCCACGTCCGTGAGGGAGGGGGTGATGAAGCGGCGGTCGTCGCTGTACGAGAGGTGGGTGGCGGGGAGGGATGCTTAGTGGCCGGGGACGGTGAGGGGGAGGGTGATGGAAGTGTTGGGGCGCATGGCCCTGGTGATGACCAGGCTGGGGGCCTGGTAGTGGAGTTGGGCGAACCCGTCGCCTTGGTTGCCCCCCTCCTCGGTGCTGAAGGGGTGGGCGAACCCCTCGCGGGTGGCCACGCGGATGACCAGGCGGCTGTAGAAGCCGTCCGCCCAGGGGCCAAAGTCCCACGTGGCGCGGAGGCGGGAGCAGAGGCGGGAGTTGTCTTGGCGCAGTACACTGAGGTACGCGTCAGACTCGTCCCAGTCGCAGATGGCGCAGGTGCCGTGGGTGGAGAGGGCTGTGTAGGTGGCGGCGCGGGCGACGAGGGCGAGGCCGAGGGCGGAGTGGCCTGGGCGGTAGGCGAAGGAGGCGGGGGTGTAGGTGGAGGTAAGCTCGAGGTCGGCGGCTAGGCGGGTCGTGGCGATGCCGGACGCCGCGCCGGAGACGCCCGACTCCACGTCGACGGGGCGGAAGGAGCGTGTGAGGTGACGGGGGAGTGGTTTGGTGGGCTTCCCCTTGTAGAGGCCGTAGCGGACGGTCTCGTTGGAGACGCCCGGGGTGCCGGATTCGAGCTGGAGGAGGAGGTGCAGCAATCCGAGGTGGACGCCTCCGCCGCTGCGGAAGAGCGCTGCGCGCGCCACGTTGTCAGTGGACACGGCGAGGGAGCGCTTGCCCATGCGGCGGTGGGCGAGGGAGGCCGTGGTGATGAGGGGGGGGGACTGGCGGGCGAGAGCGTACGCCCGGAGGGAGGCGGGGGATTCTGGACGGGCGTTCGCGCGGAGGGCGTCGCGGAGTAGGGGGAGGGTGAGGTCGGTGGGCGGGTGCAGGAGGGGGAGCTAGGGGTCCGGGGTGCAGCGGGCGGCGAAGAAGGCGTGATCCACGGAGACGTGCCGGTTGGCTGTCTGGGACCGGGACTGTGCCGTGACCTCGGCGAGCCGTTCCTCGCGGGTCGTGAGGGTGGCCCCTGGGTGGGGGAGGACGCCGTGGAACGGTTCCAGGGGAGGGGAGGGCAGCCGGAGGACCGTGCGGGTGGCGGAAGTGATGGAGGGGGAGGAGAGGACTGCAGCGCGAGAGACGAAGCCGCGGGCGGCCGATGCCTCCCGGAGGGCAAAGGACTGGGCGGCGAGGTCTTGCGTGGAGAGGGGGAAGGTGAACCGGGCCAGGGACCGTAGTAGTGTGGGGGTGTCAGGGGGGTGCGGGAGCAGCTGGTGCGCGAGGGAGTGGTGGGCGGCGATGTAGTGGTCGGGGAGGGAGGGGGTAAGGGAGAGCCAGCCCCACGCCAGGTCTAGGGCGGCTGAGAGGGAGTCCATGTCCTCGACGGTCGCCAGGCGCCATCGGAACAGACGCCACGAGTGGGCGTCGCAGGAGCGGTGGTGCAGGGTGACCTGCGCCAACACCATGGCGTGTGAGGTGTGGCAGGGGAGGACGTGGTGAGTGTGGGAGGCGATGGGACCGGTGGCGAAGATGTGGTCGATGGCGGTGGAACGGGGGGAGCCGTGGCGGGTGGTGAAGTTGGTGGGAGTGGCTGGGGGGACCAGGCGGTGCCAGGCTGAGAGCGGGCCTAGGGCCCCGAGTGCGGAGGCCAGGGGGGTGCCTGGGGCCCCCGTGCTGTTGAGGTCGCCCAGGAGGACGCATAGGTCGGGCCGTACGCAGGAGCGGAGGTGGTTCATGAGCTTGACCTCGGAGACCCACTCGGAGTACGAGAGGCGTGG
The DNA here is from genome assembly GCA_964036045.1 of Eutreptiella sp. 'Long Island Sound 2002'. Taxonomy (NCBI): domain Eukaryota; phylum Euglenozoa; class Euglenophyceae; order Eutreptiales; family Eutreptiaceae; genus Eutreptiella; species Eutreptiella sp. 'Long Island Sound 2002'. The sequence goes on from OZ038381.1 coordinate 84,999,349, forward strand.
GGGGAGGTGGGCGTTGAACAGGAGGGCCCGGCCCCCTAGCGAGAGGGGGACCGCGGAGGCAATCCAGTGCTGGCCGTCGTAGACGAGGTCGGCGGGTTGGGAGGGGGCGCGGAGGGACCGGAGCCAGGCCGTGCGGAGGCCTGAGCCCTGGCCGGAAGCGGTGCTGTAGTGGGCCTCGTACCTCGGTGGGAGGGCGGGGCGGGCCGAGTCTAAGTCCCAGAGTTCCTGTTCGGCGACCACGTCGGGGGACAGGGCCTCGAGCCAGGTGCGGGCGAGGGAGACTTGGCCGGCGATGCCGCCCCAGTTGTGTGTGAGAAAGGTGAGGGCTGTGTCGCGGAGGGGGGTGGACGCCTGGTCACGGGGGTCGGGGAGGGAGAGGACGAAGGCGGGGGTCGGCTGGAGGAGGCGGTCGGGGGGGGGGGGCGCAGGGGGCGGCCCAGGGGATGGCGGAGACGGGGACCGCCCCGGGCAGTAGCATGCCCTGGAAGCCGACCACACAGCGGGCGGCGATGTCACGAGTGCACACAGGCGGGGCCTTGTGGGGGGAGGTGCAGAAGAAGTGAGGCCAGTGGTCGGTCGGCGATGTGGGGAGGTCGACGAAGGCGGTGTGAGGCGTGGGGCGTCCACAGTCGGGGCAAGCGGAGGAGGTGACGAGCGGGGCGTCGGGGAGGGCGGGGTGCAGTGCCCACGCTGAGGTCGGGCCTGACGAGCGAGTGTACGCTGGGGACGGGGGGAGGGGGGTTGTAGGCAAGTGGGCGGTGTCCCAGAAGGCGGTCCACCTGGCGTCCACGTGCAGGGGAGGGGTGATCCAGAAGGAGGGGTCACCGCGCTGGCGGGGGAAGGAGGCGAGCCAACCGCACACCGTGGGGAGGGCGGAGGCGAGGAGCGAGGGGGGTAGCGACGTGGAGACCTGGGCGGCGTGCAGGAGGTCTCGGAGGGGGCCCGGGGGGAGGTCGGCGGCCGGGGGGAGGCCAAGGGGGAGAAGGTCAGCAGAGTGTGCGCACACGGGGCAGCGCGTGAGGGCAGGGCGCCGCAGCGTGCCGCAGTGAAGGCATATACGGGGGGCGGAGGCCGGTGGTGGAGCGGGTGCGCGGGGGGGGGGGCCACGGGCGTGGGACTGGGGACGGGGCTCTGGGGCGGAGAGAAGGTCAGCCCCGGCGCGGTGGGCGTCGAGTGGGCGGGGGAAGTGGGAGGCGAGGAAAGTCGCCCAGGCTAGGGTCGGGAGGTCGGGAGCGCTGGAGGCGGGGAGCGTGTCCGGTAGGGCGAGTCAGTTGTGTCTGCGGGCATTGGGGAACATGGCGCCGCGGACTGCCCTGCCTGACGAGGGGGCCGAGGGTGTTGTGCGGCCATGGTGCCGCGGGGAGCGTCGGGGGGAGGAACGGGGGGGTGACTGCTGGCGGCTGCGTTTGGCGGGGCGGGGCTGAGGGTCGCCCGGGACGGGCGGGCGGAGGGAGGGTGGGGTGTTGAGAGTGGCAGTGGGGGCGTGCCAAGGCTGCCCATCGTCCCGTCTGCCCTGGACCGTAAGGGACCAGCCCTCGTTGTGTTGGATGACGCGCGTGGGCAGCGAGGCGAAGAGGGAGGTGTGCAGGGCGGGGGCGATGTGGGCGAACGCGTGCCCGCGGCGGGCGCCGGCGTCAGTGACGTACACGACGGTCTGCAGGTTGTGGGTGAGGGTGACTGCCATGGAGGGGTGCGGGCCTAGGCGGAGGCCTGAGACGCGGATGACGCCGGTGGCGGCTGGCGAGGAGCCGACGGGGGCGAAGGTGGGGACCGTGGAGGTGGGGGTGGCGCCGGCGGCGGTGGGCGCGGGGGCGCCCGGGAGGGGGGGCTGGCCGGGGAGGGGAGGGGCGAAGAGTGGCGCGGGCGGGGCGGCGGCGCCAGGGGCTAGCAGGGAGTGCGCTGGCGGTGCGGAGGAGCCAAGGCGGAACCAGTCCAGGTCCGCCGTGGAGCGGGGGGGGAGGGCAGATTTGGTGTAGGAGATGAGCTCCTGGAACTGGGCCGGGGTGGAGAGACGGCCGCACACCCGTGCGATGGCCGCGCGGAGGGTGTCGGCGGAGGAGACGTGTTGGAGGTCCTGGTAGGCCTCTATGGGGAATGAGGGGGCGCTGGCGATGGTGAAGGCCGCCGTCAGCCAGGGAGTGTCGGCATGGGCCTGAGCGGCTGTGATGAGGGGCTGGATGGCCTGGAGGGCAGGCAGGGAGGCCGCGGAGGAGGCGGCGGCCCCGTACCGTTGGGAGACCAGGGTGAGGAGCTTGTAGAGGTGGAGGCGGAGGGTGGGCTTGTGGAGGTCAGGGCAGGAGTGCCAGGCACCCTTGGCGGCGAGCACCAGGCTGGCGGTGGACGTGGAGACCGAGAGGTGCTGCACGGTCCTGGGGGGCAGGTGGCAGCTCTTGCCCATAGCCACAATGCACATGGCCGTGTGGTGGGCGTCGGCCTCGGGGACGGAGGAGAGGCCGTCAAGCAGGGTCAGCGTGTCCTGGGAGCTCGGGGTGGGGCCAGCCTGGAAGAGTGTCTCCCAGTCTGACGGGGGTGGTGCGGCCGGCTGCGGGGGCTGGGGACGGGGCGGAAGCAGGGACAAGGGTTGAGAAGCGTCGGGGGGCGCAGGGGCGGCGGCGGGGGCGGGGGCTCCGGGCCCCGCAGGGGGGTCTTCCGCTTGTGGGTTAGCGCGGCGGGCGGCCGCGGTGATGGCGGTGGAGATGTTGGGGGTGCGAATGGAACCATCATCCTTCCGATGGTTCAACTCGGTGTACCAGCGTTGGGCGGACAGGGGGCAAGGAGCGGGGATACGGACGTGGGGGCTGGCGGGGTCGAAGACGCAGCTGAGGGGGGGGCAGGCCAGCCGGGAGCCGGTCTGCTGGGCCGCCCAGGTTGCTAGCCAGTGGAGCAGGGCGACCCGGGCGACCTTGGGCTTGATGGCCTCCTCGAAGGCCAGGAGGTCCGGGAGGCGGCGGAAGGGGATGGAGGGGGGGAGGTCGGGGGTGAAGGGGGAAATGTGGGCGAGGGCGGCCGAGGCGAGAGTGGCCTGGTCGAGGGTGGAGGCACGAGCGCCCCAGTCGATGAGGGCGCTCATGCAGGAGGCGTAGGGGAGCCACGAGGCATCGTGGTGGGTGGTGAGGAGGGAGATCTCGTTCTCGGTGAGCTGCTCGGTGAAGGCGAACCACCAGAGGAGGGGGCTGGCTTCGATGGGGGAGCCGGCGAGGGGGATGGAGAGGACGTCCACATTTGCTGGCATGTGGCGCGATGAGGCCAGCAGGCGTGGGGGTTGCTGGGAGTCCAGGGCGACGGACAGGAGGGGCCAGGCGTCGGCCGCCGTCAACTGTTCGCGCTGGAGGTCGGGGGACAGAGCTGAGAATGGGTGAGCCATGGTGCCTGTGGGGAGCGGAGCAAGGGAGGATCCGACACACGGCGTGCCGGGGGGTGGGAGGTCCGTTGCCGGCTGTGGGCGCCGGTCATGGCGTGGGGTGGGGGTGGGAGGGGTTGGTCGGGGTGGGCGGGCGGCAGGAAGGGAGAAGCCGAGGCAAGCGCTCAGGGCCCGGAGGTTCCGGCATGCAGAGCGAACAGTGCTACCGGCAGTGGCGCAAATGTAGAAAGGGGGGGGGGGCGGGTCAGGTGCGGGTGGCGGTTGTCGCTGGGCGTGGGTGGGGGGGGGTTGGGCGGGGTGGGCGGTCTGGAGCTGGGCTCTGGGGGTCGGTGGCGTGTGGTGGTGGTGGGTGCGTCCTGCTACCTGTGTCCTACTACGAGGAAGTGATGAGGGTGAAGACTGCATGGGGACTGAGGCCGGAGAGCCTGGGGCGGGGGAATGGGGCGCTGGCGGCGGGTTATCCCCGGCTGGGATGGCCGGGGTGCCCTGGGGCCCCGTGGGGGCGGAGGCTCCCCACGTCGGCTGGGTGCGAAACCTCGGCCTGTTCTTCCGTCCCCGAAGGTCTTAGGATTCGACCCCAGGAACTTACCCGCCGCGGGGACTGTGGGCCGGGACGGCCAAGGGGGATGATTATGAAGAGGAAGTGGGGGGCCAGGATGAGCCCGGCGGTTGGCACCTGCCTTCGGCCTGGGGGAGGCCGATGCCCGGGGCTATTACCTCTCCCTTGTGCCCGGTGGCGGTGTGGTACCCCCCAAGCGGCGACTGTGCCCGGTGCCGTGGGCACAGACCCCAGTTGGGGGCGGGTATGAAGCGCCCGGTCGCCTCGCCCCCCCTGCACAACAGCCCGCCAGGCGCTGCCAGGCCTCTAGCGCCAGCCGTTGTGGGGGGGGGCGCTCGGGGCAGTGCGGGGCCCCTCCGCTCTCCTGGCGGCCCGCACTGTCCGTATAATGCAACAAGGGGCGGCGCGGGCTCGAACCGCACGCGCGGGCCGCGCCGCCCCAGTCGGGGTGGGGGTCATGGGGGGGACCGGGGGGGGACAGGGGGTCGCGGCCAGTGGAAGTAGGGTGGCGGGGGCTCGAACCGCGCACCGGCGGGCCCCACCACCCTCCAGTCGGGCGTCGCTGCGCCACGGGTTCTGGGGGCCCCACCCAGGGGCCGTCGGCCCCCCCCCTTTCGGTTAGCGTGAGGAGGGAGAGACAAAGGCCACTCGCGGCCATGACACATGGTGCATAGGGAGGGGGGTATGACTCACGCCACGCCATGATGCATGCAGCAGGGGGAAGGAGGGGCAAGGCCTGGACCCCCACCGAGTTTGGGGGGTCCCCTTCTCAGCCAGGTGTCCGCCCGTCGGCGGCTGCGGAAGCCCACCTCGGTGGCGACGGCTACCTGTGAAGAAGGAGGGGGGGGTGCGGAGGGGAGGAGGGGCTTGGTGTGCATGCGGGGAGGGGGGGGGGGGGGGGCTGTGGGCCGGTTGGCAGGCGCGCGCGCGAGGGGGTGGGGTAGCGGTGTTCCCAGCCGCGAGCGTCACCGTCCGGCTGACCGGGGAGGAGGGGCGGCCGGGGCTGGCCAAAGTCGGCCGGGGAGCCCGGGGCGCCCGCGGCGCTGGGGGCCACGGTCAGCGGAGGGGCCCGCACCCCGCTCGGCGGGGACGAATCCCGCCGAGCATCATCCACGGGGGCGAATCCTGGTGGAGGCGGGGGGAAGCGCCACGCCGTCCCCTCGCGGCCGAACCGGACCGGGACGGGCCCCGCCGGATGGATACCGGAGGGGCGGGCGGGGCTGGGCACCGGGGCTCCGGGGCCCGGGTCCCTAGTGGTTGTGAACCGGCGCGGGGGAGACCGGGCGGGCCCATGGGCTGCGGCTGGTGAGGGGGGGGGCGTGGAAGGGCCGGGCGGGCTCGAGGGCGAACCCCGAGAGGCCCTCGGGGGCTGGGCGAGGGCTCCCGAGGGCGGCCGTTCCTTGAAGGGGGGGGGGGGGGTTGCTCCCTGCCCGGGGGACGACGGGGGCCCCTCTTGAGCGAGGGGGGGGGGGAGGGCGTGTATTGCCCGGTGTAGGGCCATGTCGATTCATGGCCGCGCGGCATGGGACTATATCCCCAACCCTCCGCGCCGGAGTTCCTTTTTTGGGGGGCTGAGGGGGGGGGGGGGGCTGGCGGTTGTTGTGTGCACCCACCCATGCGCGGGGGGGGGGGGGGGGTCGCCGGCGGGAGCTCCGTCCGGCTTGGCCGATAAAACCCGGTGGCGTCCCCTGGGCCCGTGGGCCCCTTCGAGGAAGAACCTCGGATTCGCCGGGGGGGACTCCGCTACATATATATATATATATATATATATATATATATATATATATATATATATATACATATATATATATATATACATATATATATATATATACATATATATATATATACATATATATATATATACATATATATATATATATATATATATACATATATATATATATATATATATATACATATATATATATATATACATATATATATATATATATATATATATATATATATATAGGATGGCTAAAGTAGAGTCACACCAGGGACGTTGGGAAGGTGCAATGGCCAAAACGGCACGGAGACGTGCTTGTTGCTTGTTGCTTGTTAGCTAAATTTAAGGGGAGAGGGGTGTAGTAATATATATATATATATATATATATATATATATATATATATATATATATATATATATATATATATATATATATATATATATATATATATATATATATATATATATATATATATATATATATATATATATATATATATATATATATATATATATATATATATATATATATATATATATATATATATATATATATATATATATATATATATATATATATATATATATATATATATATATATCCTCTAATCTACACCCCTCTCCATATATATATATATATATACATATCCTCTAATCTACACTGCTCTCCATATATATATATATATATTTATATATATATATATATATATATATATATATATATATATATATATATCTATATATATATATATATCTATATATATATATATATATATATATATATATATATATATATATATATATATATATATATATATATATATATATATATATATATATATATATATATCCTCTAATCTACACCCCTCTCCCCAACTCTAGGTGGCTCCACCATACGGCTCTAAGGTAGGTGCGAAGGGCACAACGTGGTGCAACATGGTCTATTTTTTTTCGATCTCTTACAGGAATTTTGATGGATCCCCCCCGGCGACCAGGCGCCGCGGGGGGTACAGTGAAACCCTGGCCGGGGGGCAGCGGGGCCTGCCCGGGCCGCGCCCCCCGCGACAAATGGACGGGTCGCCCGCTGCAGGGGCTCCTGCGGGGGCTGTGAAAGCGGCGGGTGGTCGCAGCGTGCGGCTCCCGGGGAGCAGTATATCAAGCAGTATATCAAGCGGTACGATGTCATGAGTAATACAAGAGATGGCCCAAAAGGTGAAACGGGCAAGGTGCATGTTGTGTACAATGCATGCAAATTGTTGTGCAAAGTGCTTGCATGGTGCGCGTGTACCAGTGCGTGCATGGACAGAGGGGGCAGGAGGATGACGGGGGGGTGGGGTCAGGGCGCCAGGAGGCAGGACCCCGAGCAGCCGGGCACAGAGGTAGAAAGGTGAAGGGTGGGGCAGGGCAGAGTATGCCTCGTAAAGTGTTGTGCATAGTGTCCTCGCGTAGTGTTGTGCATCTTGCACGTCAGTATCTCCTCCACCCTGGTGAAGCCTTCGACCCTCTGGTTTTGGCTGACGATCCTGACACTTTCGCTGAGCTGGAGGTGAAGGAGATCAAGAACGGCTGCTTGGTTATATTCTCTGTGTTCGGCTACTACGTGCAGGCCATCGCGACTGGTGAGGGTCCCGTTGAGAGCTCGGCCCCCCACAACGCCGACCCATTTGCCGTGAAAGGTATGACAAGCGCCAATGTTACCCTGCCTGTTCGCTTTTTCTCCTGTGGCCATGTTCGCCACCGCTGCCTGGTATGGCCCTCAGCGCAACAAGTGGTTGGGCCCATTTTCTGATGCCTCCTCCCCTACCTGCCTCACTGGTGAGTACCTTGGTGACTACGGTTGGGACGCCGCCGGTTTGGCTGCTGACCCTACCACCTTCGCCGCCGCGTACCATGAGGCCGAGTTGACCCACGCTCGTTGGGCTATGTTGGGCACTTTGGGCTGCTTGGGCCATGAGTTGTTGGCCAAGTACGCTGGTGTGCAGATCGATGGGCCTGTGTGGTTCAAGGCTGGTGCTCATATCTTCCCTGAGGGCGGTCTGGGCTACCTTGGCAGCTCCAACCTGGTGCACGCCAAGTCCATCCTTGCTATCGCGGCCCGCCAGTTTGTCTTGATGGGTGCCTTTGAGGCCTACCGTGTGAAGGGTGGTCCTCAGCGCGTGGATCTGTATCTGCTCCACCCTGGTGAAGCCTTCGACTCTCTGGTTTTGTCTGACGACCCTGACACTTTCGCTGAGCTGAAGTTGAAGGAGATCAAGAACGGCCGTTTGGCTATATTCTCTATGTTCGGCAACTACGTGCAGGCCATCGCGACCGGTGAGGGTCCCTTCGAGAGCTGGGCCTCCCACATCGCCGACCCATTCGCCATGAAAGGTATGACTAGCGCCAACGTTACCGTGTTCGCTCCTACCCCTATGGCCATGTACGCTACCGCTGCCTGGTATGGCCCAGAGCGCCACAAGTGGTAGGGCCCAATCTCTGATGCTTCCACCCCTGACTACCTCACTGGTGAGTACCCTAGTGACTACGGTTGGGACTTCGCCGCATACCGTGAGGCTGAGTTGATCCACGCATGTTGGGCTATGTTTGGCACTTTGGGCTGCTTGACCCCTGAGTTGTTGGCCAAGTACGCAGGTGTGCAGTTCGATGCGTCTGCGTGGTTCCAGGCCTTTTGAGTGTTTAACAGTGTTTAACAAGTGGCCAAGGTGCGTGTCGTGCGACGTGCTTCGCAACCTGTCATGCATCGTGCTTCGCATAGTGCGCGAGAACCACCGGAGGGGGCAGAAGCAGCGCAACCAGAAGGCAGAAGAAGGTGAGGGCATTAGCAACATAGGTGCCCAAACAACGGGCGCGGGAAGGGAGAGGGAGGGGCGAGGGGACCGGTTAAGCTACGCACATTGCTTGCACAGTGCGTGCACACGCAGAGGGGGCAGGAGAAGGACGGAGGGGCGGCGACAGAGCGCAAGGAGGTGGGACGCCGCACGGCCGGGTGCAGGGGTGAAGGGTGGGGCAGGGCAGGGTGTGCCCCGTATGGTGTCACGCGTAGTGCCTGTAGTAATGAACTGGCCTGAGGTGCTGCACGTACACACTGGTGCCAGACCTCTGAGCTGCAGCAGCAGTACAGTGCTATCGGCAATGGCGCCAACAAAGGTGTGTGGTTCAAGGCTGGTGCCTCCACCCCTGACTTCCTTACTGGTGAGTACCCTGGTGACTTCGGTTGGGACGCCGCCGGTTTGGCCGCAGACCCTACCACCTTCGCCGCATACCGTGAGGCCGAGTAGATCCACGATCGTAGGGCTATGTAGGGCACTATGGGCTGCTTGACCCCAGAGCTGTTGGTCAAGTACGCTCGAGTGCAATTCGATGCGTCTGCGTGGTTCTAGGGTTTCAAGGTGTTTAACAGGTGGCCAAGGTGCGTGTCATGCGACGTGCTTCGCAACTTGTCATGCACAGTGCTTCGCGTAATGCGCGAGAACCACCGGAGGGGGCAGAAGCAGGGCAACCAGAAGGCAGGAGAAGGGGAGGGCAACAGCAACACAATGCCCAAACAACGGGCGCGGAGAGGGAGAGGGAGGGGCGGGGGGACGGGTTTGCATCGCACATTGCACGCACAGTGCGTGCACAGACAGAGGGGGCAGGAGAAGGACGGAGGGGCGGGGACAGAGTGCCAGGAGGTAGGACGCCGCACGGCGAGGTGCAGGGGGTGACGAGTGGGACAGGGCAGGGTGTGCCTCGTATAGTGTCACGCGTAGCGCCTGTAGTAATAAACTGGCCTGAGGTGCTGCACGGCCGCTGGGCATACTCTGGTGCCTGACCCCTGAGCTACTGCAGAAGTACACTGCTACCGACAATGGTGCCTGTAAAGGTGTGTGGTTCAAGGCTGGTGCCATGGTCTTCGAGTTTTATGGCTTGAACTACATGGGTGCCCCCGTATTGGTGCGCGCCCAGTCCATCCTTGCCGTGTTGGCCTGCCAGGTTGTCTCGATGGGTGCCATCGAGGCTTAACGTGTGAACGGTGGTCCATTCGGTGGACGTGACCATGATCTGGTGTACCCTAGTGGCAAGTGATTTAACCCTCTCGGTTTGGCTGACGACCCTGATGTGGCTGCCGAGCTGAAGGTGAAAGAGATCAGGAGCGGCCGTTTGGCGATGCTCTCCAAGTTCGGCTACTATGTGCAGGCTGCCGTCACCGGCCAGGGCCCTGTTGAGAACTGGGCCTCCGAGATTGCTGATCCATTTGCGGTGAACAGGTTTATCCTTGAGATTGCCACCCAGTACACGCCATCTGTTGCCATGTTCGCAGCTGCTGGGAAGTAGACGGCCGCCGCCCCAAGGTGGATTTGTCTGGCTGGTATCGCCCTGACTGCAAGAAGTGGTTGGGCCCCAACATTGCAGGCAGCGGCGTCCCAGACTACTTGACCGGTGAGTACCCTGGTGACTACGGTTTGGACATGCTGGGCCTGCAGCAGACCCTAAGGCCATCAAGCGCCTCCGCAAGGCTGAGGTGCTGCACAGTCGCTGGGCTATGTTGGGTACTCTTTGGTGCCTAACCCGCGAGCTGCTACAGAAGTACACTGCCATCGACAATGGTGCCAGCAAAGGTGTGTGGTTCAAGGCTGCTGCCGTGATCTTCGAGTCTTATGGCTTGAACTACATGGGTGCCCCCGCGTTGGTGCGTGCCCAGGCAATCCTTGCCTTGTTGGCCTGCCAGCTTGTCCTGATGGGTGCCATCGAGGCTTACCGTGTGATCGGTGGTCCAATCGGTGGACGAGACCTTGATCTGGTGTACCCTAGTGGCAAGTGATTTAACCCTCTGGGTTTGGCCGACGACCCTGATGTGGCTGCCGAGCTGAAGGTGAAGGAGATCAGGAGCGGCCGTTTGGCGATGCTCTCCAAGCTCGGCTACTATGAGCAGGCTGCCGTCACCGGCCAGGGCCCTGTTGAGAACTGGGCCTCCCACATTGCTGATCCATTTGCGGTGAACAGGTTGATGCTTGAGATTGCCACCCAGTACACGCCATCTGTTGCCATGTTCGCAGCTGCCGGGAAGAAGCAGGAGGCCACCCCCAAGGTGGATTTGTCTGGCTGGTATGGCCCTGACTGCAAGAAGTGGTTCGGCCCTAACACTGCAGGCAGCGGCGTCCCAGACTACTTGACCGGTGAGTACCCTGGTGACTACGGTTGGGACAGTGTTGGGCCTGCAGCAGACCCCAATGCCATCGAGCGCCTCCGCAAGGCTGAGGTGCTGCACGATCGCTGGGCTATATTGGGTACTCTCTGGTGCCTGACCTGCGAGCTGCTGCAGAAGTACACCTCTATCGACAATGGTGCCAGCAAAGGTGTGTGGTTCAAGGCTGCTGCCGTGATCTTCGAGTCTTATGGCTTGAACTACATAGGTGCCCCCGCGTTGGTGCGCGCCCAGTCCATCCTTGCCTTGTTCGGCCTGCCAGCTTGTCTTGATGGGTGCCATCGAGGCTTACCGTGTGATCGGTGGTCCATTCGGTGGACGTGACCTTGATCTGGTGTACCCTAGTGGCAAGTGATTTAACCCTCTGGGTTTGGCCGACGACCCTGATGGGGCGGCCGAGCTGAAGGTGAAGGAGATCAGGAGCGGCCGTTTGGCGATGCTCTCCAAGTTCGGCCACTATGTGCAGGCTGCCGTCACCGGCCAGGGCCCTGATGAGAACTGGGCCTCCCACGTTGCGGATCCATTTGCGGTGAACATTTTGATCCTTGAGATTGCCATGCAGTCCACGCCATCAGTTGCCATGTTCGCAGCTGCCGGGAAGAAGCAGGAGGCCACCCCCAAGGTGGATGGGTCTGGCTGGTATGGCCCTGACTGCAAGAAGTGGTTGGGCCCCAACACTGCGGACAGCTATGTTTTTGATTACTTGACCGGTGAGTACCCTGGTGACTACGTTTGGGACAATGCTGGGCCTGCAGCAGGCCCCAAGGCATACGGGCCAGCACGTGGGTTGCATCACCATCTTCAATCTCGTCTTGTGCCCATGCTTGCTGCTTTGTTTCTTGGTTGCTGCAGTGCTGCCCCCCTAGGCATTGTGCTTGCTTGTTGCAGTGCTGCTGCTCTGCCATGCCTTGCCCCTTACCCCCGGCGAACAAACGGACCAGCGTCCGTCGCCGTTGCTAATGCTAATGCTCTGCAGTTGCCACTGCCCCCAAAGCCTGGTTGGCCGGTATCCCCGGTCCTCTGGGTCCTCCGTCATGCCGTGGGCCACCTCAGGCAGGCCTGAGACCCACGGGATCAAGCGAGGCAGGAACCACCTGTCGGTGCGAGATGCCCGGTAACTCCAGTGGACGGCATGATAAGTGGTTATGACTATGAATAGGACTATATATATACATATATATATATATATATACATACATATATATACATATATATATATATATATATGTATATATATATATATATATATGTATATATATATATATATATATATATGTATTATATATGTATATATATATATATATATGTATTAAATATATATATATATATATATATATATGTATTATATATATATATATATATATATATATATATATATATATATATATATATATATATATATATCCTCCAATCTACACCCCTCTCCCCAACTCTAGGTGGCTCCACCATCTGGCTCTAAGACACGTGCAAAAGGTACAACGTGGCGCATACATGTGGCGGAAGGGGCTAAACTCCATCAAAACAAGCTCAAAATGGTCTCAAAAAACTTGTTTGTGCACCCCCAATGGTTCAGGGTCACTTTTGCAAAAACGCGTTTTTGGCCCACTTTTGACCTAGTTTGGTCCCAAAACGGTCCCTTTTCAAGGGATATTGGGATTTTCCATGGGCCAAAACCCGTCTGAATGGGCTCAAAATGGGCTAAAAACAGTTGCTTGAGCATCCCAAATGGTCCAGGATCACTTTTGAAAAAGCGTGTTTCTGACCTATTTTTGACCCTTTTTTGGTCCCAAAACGGCCCATTTTCAAGGCATTTTGGGATTTTCCATGGCCCAAAGCGCATCACCACGGGCTCAAAATCAGCTAAAAAACCTTGTTTGAGCATCCCGAATGGTCCAGGATCACTTTTGGAAAAACGCGTTTTTGACCCATTTTTGCCCCATTTTTGGTCCCAAAACGGCCCATTTTCAAGGCATTTTGGGATTTTCCATGGCCCAAAGCGCGTCACCACGGGCTCAAAACGGGCTCAAAACACTTGTTTGAGCATCCCAAATGGTGCACGATCACTTTTCGAAAAACGCGTTTTTGACCCATTTTTGCCCCAGTTTTTGTCCCAAAACGGCCCATTTTCAAGGCATTTTGGGATTTTCCATGGCCCAAAACGCGCCCCCACAGGCTCAAAACGTGCCAAAAACGCTTGTTTGAGCATCCCAAGTGGTCTAGGAACAACTTTGGAAAAAATGATTTTTTTCGACCCTGGGACCCTGGTGGACCCACCGGTGGCCCCCACTGTGCGTGGGCCGGGCTGCCCCCCGGCTCCACCAAGTGACCACTGGTTCGGGGGTCTAGGTGGCTCGTTGGGCGATTCTGAGGGGTTGCGGGTGGACTAGGTGCCCTCGGAATTCGGATTTGAGCCACGTAGCCCAAGATACGGCCCGTTCTTGGTTTTGGCCGTGTTGGACACAAATAACGCACGTTTAGGCCATTTTTGGCCATTTTTGGGCCGTTTCTAGGACATATTGTGGAGCTAGAGGGCGGCAAATAGTTCTTTGTCAAGGGGCAATCGAGGCGCACGTGCAGTGTAGCAACCGTTTCTCTTCGTTTGGCCGTTATGACTGGGTTTTGGGGCCGTTTTGGTCCAAAAAAGGCTGTTTTGGGGCACAAAATGCACAGTTTTGGAAGGGCACCTCCCGACTTGGCGCCCCCGCCTAGGGGCGCCACCGGTGAGTTTTTGGCTCCAAACTTGGATTTGGCAAGGCCACCACCTAGGCTCTAGGATGGCTAGAGTAGAGTAGAGCCCGGAGCGATGAGGCGCAGCAATGACCAAAACGGAAAGGAGAGATGGTGGTAATATATATATATATATATATATATATATATATATATATATATACATATATATATATATATATATATATATATATATACATATATATATATATATATATATATATATATATATATATATATATATATATATATATATATATATATATATATATATATATATATATATATATATATATATATATATCCTCCAATCTACACCCCTCTCCCAACTCTAGGTGGCTCCACCACACGGCTCTAAGGTACGTGCGAAGGGCACAAAGTGGTGCATACATGTGGTGGAAGGGGCTAAACTCGGTCAAAACGGGCTCACAACGGGCTAAAAACACTTGTTTGAGCATCCCAAATGGTCCGGGATCACTTTTGGAAAAACGCGTTTTTGACCCATTTTTGACCCATTTTTGGTCCCAAAATGGCCCATTTTCAGGCATTTTGGGAGTTTCCAGGAGCCAACACCCGTCCCCACGGGCTCAAAATGGGCTAAAACCACTTGTTTGAGCATCATAAATGGTCCAAGATCATTTTTGGAAAAACGCATTTTTGACCCATTTTTGCCCCATTTTTGGTCCCAAAACGGCCCATTTTCAAGGCATTTTGGGATTTTCCATGGCCAAAACGCGCCATCACGGGCTCAAAATGGCCCAAAAACACTTGTTTGAGCATCCCAAGTGGTCTAGGAACAACTTTGGAAAAAATCTTTTTTCGCCCAGGGGACCCTCGTGGACCCACCGTTGGCCCCCACTGTGCGTGGGCTAGCCGGCCCTCCGGCTGCACCAAGTGACCACTGGTACGGGGGTCTACGTGTCTCGTTGGGCGATTCTGAGGCTTGGAAACCATAAAAAGTGGGGGGTTGCGGGCGGACTAGGTGCCCTCGGAATTCGTTTTTGAGCCACGTAGCCCAAGATACGGCCCGTTCTTGGTTTCGGGGTGCTGATGCACATTGCGCAGTTTTTGGGACTTTTTGGCGCCTTTTTGGGCCGTTTCTCGGACATATCGTGGATTTAGAGGGCACCAAAGGTCCCTTGGTCGCGAGAAAGTCAATACGCAAGTGGAGTGTAGTTGCCGTTTGCCTTCGTTTGGCTGTTTTGAACCCTTACTAGGGCTGTTTTGGGCGAAAAATGGCTGTTTTTGGCCGGAAAATGCGCAGTTTTGGAAGGGCACCTCCCGACTTGGCGCCCCCGCTCCGGGGCGCCACTGGTGAGTTTTTGGCTCAAAACTTGGATTTGGCAAGGCCACCACCTAGGCTCTAGGATGGCTAAGGTAGAGTCAAGCCCGAGGCGGTGGGAAGGTGCAGTTGCCAAAACGGAATGGTGACGTGTTGTTGTTGTTGTTGTTGTTGTTAGCTAAATTTAAGGGGAGAGGGGTGTAGTAATATATATATATATATTACTACACCCCTCTCCCCTTAAATTTAGCTAACAACAAGCAACAAGCAACAAGCAACACGTCTGCCCGTGCCGTTTTGGCCATTGCACCTTCCCAACGCCTCGGGCCTAACTCTACTTTAGCCATTCTAGAGCCTAGGTGGTGCCCTTGCCAAATCCAAGTTTTGAGCCAAAAACTCACCGGTGGCGGCCCGGGGCGGTGGCACCAAGTCGGGAGGTGCCCTCCCAAATCTGTGCAGTTTTGGGCCAAAAACAGCCATTTTTTCGCCCAAAACAGCCCTAGTAAGGGTGCAAAACAGCCAAACGAAGGCAAATGGCTGCTACACTGCACGTGCGGCTTGACTTTCTCGTGACCAAGGGACCTTTGGTGCCCTCTAACTCCACGATATGTCCGAGAAACGGCCCAAAAAGG
>OZ038381.1:88539675-88581405 GCA_964036045.1 Eutreptiella sp. 'Long Island Sound 2002'
GTAATAGGTCCGGGGGGGGGGGGGGGGGGGGCTCCCAAGGGGTTGGTACACAACCTGCTTATGCAGTTTTTCACCCCGGTTAGCTCAAAAATCGAAGTTTTCGAAACTTGTTTTTTTGATGTTGTGACCACCTAAAATGACCATCCAAGGTATGTAAGGCATGTTTTAGGCCGTATGTACATGTTTTTCAACCTATTTGGCTTTTGAGCGCATGGAGGGGGGGGGGGGGGGCAAGGGATTGGTACACAACCTGCTAATGCAATTCTTCACCCTAGGCAGCTCAAAAATCGAAGTTTTCGAAACTTGTTTTTATGACATTGTGATCACCTAAAATGACCATCCAAGGGATGTCAAGCATGTTTTAGGCCGTATTTACGTGTTTTTCACCCTGTTTGGGTAATAGGTCCGGGGGGGGGGGGGGGGGGGTTCCCAAGGGGTTGGTACACAACCTGCTTATGCAGTTTTTCACCCCGGGCAGCTCAAAAATCGAAGTTTTCGAAACCAGTTTTTTTGATATTGTGATCACCTAAAATGACCATCCAAGGGATGTCAAGCATGTTTTAGGCCGTATTTACGTGTTTTTCACCCCATTTGGGTAATAGGTCCGGGGGGGGGGGGGGGTCCTCCCAAGGGGTTGGTACACAACCTGCTTATGCAGTTTTTCACCCCGGTTAGCTCAAAAATCGAAGTTTTCGAAACTTGTTTTTTTGATGTTGTGACCACCTAAAATGACCATCCAAGGTATGTAAGGCATGTTTTAGGCCGTATGTACATGTTTTTCAACCTATTTGGCTTTTGAGCGCATGGAGGGGGGGGGGGGGGGGAAGGGATTGGTACACAACCTGCTAATGCAATTCTTCACCCTAGGCAGCTCAAAAATCGAAGTTTTCGAAACTTGTTTTTATGACATTGTGATCACCTAAAATGACCATCCAAGGGATGTGAAGCATGTTTTAGGCCATATTTACGTGTTTTTCACCCTGTTTGGGTAATAGGTCCGGGGGGGGGGGGGGGTCTCCCAAGGGGTTGGTACACAACCTGCTTGTGCAGTTTTTCACCCCGGTTAGCTCAAAAATCGAAGTTTTTGAAACTTGTTTTTATGATATTGTGATCACCTAAAATGACCATCCAAGGGATGTGAAGCATGTTTTAGGCCGTATTTACGTGTTTTTCACCCTATTTCGGTAATAGGTCCGGGGGGGGGGGGGGGTCTCCCAAGGGGTTGGTACACAACCTGCTTATGCAGTTTTTCACCCCGGTTAGCTCAAAAATCGAAGTTTTCGAAACTTGTTTTTTTGATGTTGTGACCACCTAAAATGACCATCCAAGGTATGTAAGGCATGTTTTAGGCCGTATGTACATGTTTTTCAACCTATTTGGCTTTTGAGCGCATGGAGGGAGGGGGGGGGGGGGGGCAAGGGATTGGTACACAACCTGCTAATGCAATTCTTCACCCTAGGCAGCTCAAAAATCGAAGTTTTCGAAACTTGTTTTAATGATATTGTGATCACCTAAAATGACCATCCAAGGGATGTCAAGCATGTTTTAGGCCATATTTACGTGTTTTTCACCCTATTTGGGTAATAGGTCCGGGGGGGGGGGGGGGGGCTCCAAAGGGGTTGGTACACAACCTGCTTCTGCAGTTTTTCACCCCGGTTAGCTCAAAAATCGAAGTTTTCGAAACTTGTTTTTTTGATGTTGTGATCACCTAAAATGACCATCCAAGGGATGTCAAGCATGGTTTAGGCCATATTTACGTTTTTTTCACCCTATTTGGGTATTAGCTCGGGGGGGGGGGGTCTCCCAAGGGGTTGGTACACAACCTGCTTATGCAGTTTTTCACCCCGGTTAGCTCAAAAATCGAAGTTTTCGAAACTTGTTTTTATGATATTGTGATCACCTAAAATGACCATCCAAGGGATGTGAAGCATGTTTTAGGCCGTATTTACGTGTTTTTCACCATATTCCGGTAATAGGTCCGGGGGGAGGGGGGGGGGGTCTCCCAAGGGATTGGTACAAAACCTGCTTATGCAGTTTTTCACCCTGGGCAGCTCAAAAATCGAAGTTTCCGAAACTTATGTTTTTGATATTGTGATCACCCAAAATGACCATCCAAGCTCATGTGAAGCATATTTCAGCTTGTATTTATATAGTGTTTACACTATTTAGGGTGTGTGTTGCTTGGGGTAGATTCTTTGCGAGGTGGATTTGCCGAAGGCAATAGAATTTACGGAGCCCTCGGCGTAAAATCACCTCGCAGAGGTTGTTAGATCAAAACCAGGCAGGCGTATATAGGGGGAAACGCCACATATCCCCCCATTTTGGCCTTTTTGAGCCTATTCGCGTACCCTACCCCAAGAGGTTGAATTGTTATTTTAACCCCTTGTAAAATCATTATTTTGTCCAATAAACGCATCCCCCAATGAGTTTTTGGTCCGGACCCCCCCCAGACCCCCCCCCACTTGAAACCCACTTTTTTGAGGTTTTGAGGGAGGGGTGGGGGGGGGGTGGGGGGGTAAAAAAATGACCCCCCCCCTTTTTTGGGTCGAAAATCATGAATCTTTTGGGTTTTTGCGATTTTGAGCCGAGAAAGTGTTTCCGGGTACCAACTCCATAGGGTTTGTATGGGGCGGAGTGGGACGAGCGCGTATGCAGTTGATGCACTTTTCAGCCATTTTTGGTATGTTGGCGGTTTTGGCGACCTCGGTGACCCCGTGGTACTGAGTCTGAGGGCCGTGAGTGGGGATGTTGTGATAGTATATGCCTACTAGGATATGAACGGACGTTTTTTGCAGTCTCTAGCCGTGCCGAGGGCCGGTCGAATACCCGTGCCAAAGACGCGAAATGACTGCTTCCACCAATAATGGCCTAGTGAATGGGCCGGTACAGGACGTGCTTGTGCAGTTTTTCACCTTGGGCAGCTCAAAAATCGAAGTTTTCGAAACTTGTGTTTTTTTGATCTTGTGACCACTAAAATGACCATCCAAGCTATGTAAAGCAAGTGTTAGGCCGTATTTACATGTTTTTCAGCCTATTTGGCTTTTGAGCGCATGAGAGGGGGGGTCTCCCAAGGGATTGGTGCACAAGCTGTTTCTGCAATTCTTCACCCTAGGGAGCTCAAAAATCGAAGTTTTCGAAACTTGTTTTTTTGACATTGTGATCACCTAAAATGACCATCCAAGGGATGTCAAGCATGTTTTAGGCCCTATTTACGTGTTTTTCACCCTGTTTGGGTAATAGGTCCGGGGGGGGGGGGGGGGGGTTCTCCCAAGGGGTTGGTACACAACCTACTTACGCAGTTTTTCACCCCGGTTAGCTCAAAAATCGAAGTTTTCGAAACTTGTTTTTTTGATGTTGTGACCACCTAAAATGACCATCCAAGGGATGTCAAGCATGTTTTAGGCCGTATGTACATGTTTTTCAACCTATTTGGCTTTTGAGCGCATGGAGGGGGGGGGGGGGGGCAAGGGATTGGTACACAACCTGCTAATGCAATTCTTCACCCTAGGCAGCTCAAAAATCGAAGTTTCCGAAACTTATGTTTTTGATATTGTGATCACCCAAAATGACCATCCAAGCTCATGTGAAGCATATTTTAGCTTGTATTTATATAGTGTTTACCCTATTTAGGGTGTGTGTTGCTTGGGGTAGATTCTTTGCGAGGTGGATTTGCCGAAGGCAATAGAATTTACGGCGCCCTCGGCGTAAAATCACCTCGCAGAGGTTGTTAGATCAAAACCAGGCAGGCGTATATAGGGGGAAACACCACATATCCCCCCATTTTGGCCTTTTTGAGCCTATTCGCGTACCCTACCCCAAGAGGTTGAATTGTTATTTTAACCCCTTGTAAAATCATTATTTTGTCCAATAAACACATCCCCCAATGAGTTTTTGGTCCGGACCCCCCCCAGACCCCCCCCACTTGAAACCCACTTTTTTGAGCTTTTCAGGGAGGGGTGGGGGGGGGGGGTAACAGAAATGACCCCCCCCACTTGAAACCCACTTTTTTGAGGTTTTGAGGGAGGGGTGGGGGGGTGGGGGGGGGGGGTGACCCCCCCCTTTTTTTGGGTCGAAAATCATGAATCTTTTGGGTTTTTGCGATTTTGAGCCGAGAAAGTGTTTCCGGGTACCAACTCCATAGGGTTTGTATGGGGCGGAGTGGGACGAGCGCGTATGCAGTTTATGCACTTTTCAGCCATTTTTGCTATGTTGGCGGTTTTGGCGACCTCAGTGATCCCGTGGTACCCGCTTTTAGGGGTGTGACCGGGGATGTTGTGATAGTATATGCCTACTAGGATACGAAAAAACGTTTTTGGCAGTCTCTAGTCGTGCCGAGAGCCGGTCAAATGCCCGTGCCAAAAACGCGAAATGGCTGTTTCCACCAATAATGGCCAAGTGAATGGGCCGGTACACGACCTGCTCATGCATTTTTCACCTTGGGCAGCTCAAAAATCAGAGTTTTCGAAACTTGTTTTTTTTTGATATTCTGACCACCTAAAATGACCATCCAAGCTATGTAAAGCATGTTTTAGGGCTTATTTACATGTTTTTCACCCCGTTAGGGTAACAGGTCCGGGGGGGGGGGGGGGGGGGCTCCCAAGGGATTGGTACGGAACCTGCTTATGGGGTTTTTTACTCTACTTCAGTGATGGATTCCACGCACCTTATGTACACTAGTAGGTACACTTGGAAAAGACACGCGACACAAGACGAGTCTATTGGGCAAGAAATCAAAAAGATACGGCTGTTTTTTTTGGAGGAAACCGGCCCCGATGGAACCACTCGTTTCAGGGGGGGCACCCTTAAATTTCACGGCGCCAGCGCCGTAAATGAAAATAGAGTGTTGGCTCCAAAAGGGGGGCCGACAAAAGGATACTTAGGATGCAAAGAGGGGGTAGGGACAGGAGAGGCTCAGCAGGCCCTAAGTGCCCCCCCCCCCCCCCCCATGCCCCCCCCACACCACTGTTGTGCGATGGCCCACACGGTGCAATACACAAACAAAAGCCAGCAGGAGGATAGCAACATAGCAAAGATAATATTGCTAAACAAGCACAGGATGCAGTACAAAAATCATGCAGTACGGCAGGTTCTGTCACTGAAACCAAAACGAAGCGTCCATTGATGTGCTCTTAAGCACAGAATCAAAAAAGAAACCTCTGTGTCATCAGGCAAATATATGCCGGAGAAAAAAAAGCCATGGATTGGCTTGGCCATTGGGTACTATGGGACAAAATATATGGTCTATTACCTCATTTGATACCGAATTCGCAGTTTACGGTGCCAGAGCCGTAAAATTTACGGCGGTAGCGCCGTGAATACCAAACAACATACAAGTCTGCAGTCTTCACCTGTATATGTACGTCGGATTGTACAGGTAGCCTACATGGTGTCTCAGTGTCTCGTTAGGTAGGCATAGGTACTACAACATACATCCCTAGGCTGTCACCTGGAATGTATCCTGGGCTGGTCCAAAAAGGGACTCCAGCCGAGTCTCCCCGATCACCTGAGCGTCAGCAGCAAGAGGCTGCAGGTCACAAGCTGCAGCACCGGGTTTAGGCCGTTTGGCCCTCAGCTCAATCTGACGGGTCTGCTTCCTTTTTCCAGGGATGCCACCTGGAGTGCTGAGGAGTGCGGAGGAGCATCTGCCTGCACTTGTTGCTGACGCTACTGCAGGACAGGGGTGAGAGTCTTGGGTGCTTCGGCAGCAGGTTTTGCAGCTGCATGTGCTTCCTCCTTGGTCTTCTTGTTCCCCTCCATTTCGGTCTCCTTGTGCTTCTTGACAAGGGCAGCAACCTGTCGACGCCTTTCTGCCAAGTCCTCCACGGTCGGACGGTGGACGTTGCTGCTGTCAATGACAGTGCCCTTGCACAGGAGGCCAATCTCATGGCTGAGCTCACCGTCATCAGTGGCTGCATCAGCATTTTTGGCAATCTCCATGTCTTTCGAGAAATGCCGGAGAACCTCGGATGAAACAACCACAAAGACTAGCCACGTGGGAAAAGCTGTGGCAACCTAAGCTACAACATCCAAACCGCAGTTGCGCTTTGAATGCAGCTGCAACGCGATGCAAAAAAAAACAATTGCCCGTCTCCAGGTCAGGCTTCAGCACAGCCCGGATCATCAGCAATGCAATAATGCTGGGGCGAAGCCCCAACTTACTGCCGATATATGGTGGTAGGGATGCAGCTTAGGGCTCATTAGCGTAACACTGAGCATACCTCCCAGTCAAGTGGCCTTGGGGTTGGGCAGAAACAGCTGCCTTTCTTCCTGTGACCCCAAGTACACTATAATGGTGGTTGTAAAATTACACATCTGGGAGGCCCCGTCACCAGTATTCTGGTCGACCCAGTCCTGAACTACCAGGGCCTTGACGACCAGGATGACGGGGGTAACCCCATTGGCGAATCGTTAAAAAGAACATCCTCTTCACACTCCACCAGTACACAGTGGGTGTTTCTGCCGGCTGCACCAATACCCAGATTAGCTGCCGCAATCACCATCTTCCGCCATTCCCCAAAGTCTGCCTGGAAAGTGATGCTGTCCTTGGAGCCAGTATTGGGCTCTGCCTCTACTGGTGTCCCACCCTGAGGGTTGAGCAGGGGGTGGCGCAAAGTGGTAAAGACCGAATCAAACCATATGGGGCTCTTAAGTGGGGACCCAGTGGCCAGTCTGCCTCGCCAAGGCGCAGCTTAGCGTATGCCCTCCCCCCAAGGCCACCCCTGGGTATGAATTTGTCCGCATGCTTCTCATACAGCGGGTTTGCCAAATTATTGCAAAGAGCCAGTGTCTCTAAGAATGTGGACAAATTTCAGAAGAAAGGTCATGGCCTGCACTGTGTACGAGTAGACACACAAAAAATGACAGAGTCAGAGTGGCTTGGGACGGTTCGCGATACCCGGGCTACAGCCCTGCTGTCAAGAGGACTCGTCGGTGCTCTTAGCCATGGTGTGCACACACGCCAGAAAGACCCTGGAGCAGAGCTGCTTGGGACTGTAGGTCAAACGGCCAGGCATGTCCGTGGCAAGGCGGCATACAGACACGGGACCAATAGCTAAAAAGTAGACCGATCGAAACGTGGAAAGGAACTGCAAAGAGGGTTCAAAGTGCCTGAAGCTGCGGCAGGCGGCCGGTGGTGGATGCTTCCTTGACACAGAGGATTGCGATGCGGCCCCGAACCGTGAAGTGGCTGACGAGACCATCCTTGGCTATGCGCAGGCATTAGCGGTTGTGGGGCCCTTCCCTGCTTTTGGACAAACGACCTCGGGTCTGGCCTGCGGCTGGCTGCAGAGCCCCACTCTTTGGTGGGATCCATTCGCAGTGGCATTCTGGCAGAGGCACTCCGCCTGCCTGGACCCGGGGGCATGCATTTGGTCGCTGTGACCTATGCCCCAACGGAGAAGAGGCTTCATTGGCTGGGATTCTGGATGGCTTCCAGGCTTGGCTTTGCTCTTTGGTGCTCTGTTGTCCCGCCCAGAGCTGTGACCCATGTCACGGAGCATCATCCTTCGAGAGGGCAAATGTGGCAAGGCAAAATGGCCCTGTCGGTGTCCGGTGTGCCCCTCTGTGGTGCACCAGATGCATGTGCCTACCAACCGCGCCGGGTGCAATCAGTGCGAGAGCTAGTGGTGTGCAAGCCCTCCAGGACTCTCATCCCGGCTCTTGGTACCCCGGTTGGTGCATAGTGGTGCAAAGGTGTCAAGAGTGGCGTGGCAAGGCAGGGACAGCCCCTGCCAGTCTTGAAACACGGACCAAGGAGTCTATCTGAGGCCGCAGGCAATGCTGTGCGTGTAGTCAAAGCTGGTATGGAGCAACTGGTGGCGGGGCCCGCTGTGCCGCTGCCTTGGCCGGGTTTCGCCTCTGCGACCCGACCCAGGAGTGGCATGCAGCAGTGGCCGCAGCTGCCGATTCTCCCGAACGTTGCCTGGTAAAAGCGATCGGACCACTTTCTCTGATGTGCTACTGTGTTTCACCGCGCCTTTGGGGTCTCTGAAGAGCGCGTGGCCATGCCTCTGGGGACTGTGCGCCGCGGTGCTACCTCTTGCATCCATGCGGGATCTATGGTGTTGTGTGCCGCATGTTTCTCCATGGCGTGCAATGGCAAACCGATCTGATGCAAGAGCTGCCGAGCCTGAATCCAATGGACACTGGTTCTGAGTGCGAGGTGTCCTCCATGGGACCCGAAAGACGGTGAACTATACCTAGCTACGGCGAAGCCGTGGGAAACTGCGGTGGAGGCCGGTCGCAATCGTGACGTGGAAATCGTGTTGTCTTGAGCGGGGCATAGGGGTGAAAGGCCAATCGAACCATCTAGTAGCTGGTTTCCGCCCAAGTTTCCCTCAGGATAGCTGGGGCTGGGAGTGTGTCCGAATTCGTCGATCGTGATGCGGCTTTTGTCCGGTAAAGCAATGCATGAGAGGCATTCTGGGGAGTCTATCAGTCCTCAACCTATTCTCAAATCGTGAATGGGCAAGCATTGGATGCACACTTCTCCGCATCCGGCGTCTGTTTGTGGCGCGTCAAAGGCCATCCCTGGCCGACTGTGTGCCCAACGCAGTCCGCTGTGCCTGAGTGTGTTTGAGAGATGGTGCCAGCCTTCTGGCCTCAGCGGGGTGGGGCATTCTGCCCGGGCATCCGCTGAGGGCGCTGGGGCCTAACCTGGAACAATGTGCAGCCCCATGTGCGCCAGTACTGGTAAGCACTGCTCGCGATGCGGGATGATCCGAGAGCGCGGTTGCAGGGTTCAAGTGCTGGCTCATACATAGAATCCACAAAGGACGTTGTCCGCTACAGATAGCAAGGCGGTGGCCATGAAGGTTGGAATCCGCTTAGGTGTAACAACCCACCTGCCGAAGCGGGCAGCTTCGAAAATGGATGATGCTCAAGCTAGAGGCGTTGTTTGACTTACACCGCGCCGTTGCTGTGGCAGCAAGGTAGGCGCAGCAGTGCGTAGGCGAGATGCAAGGGTTCGCGGTGCTGGCTCCGGGGTGACCCGGAGGGAAGTATCCCTTGGTGCAGATCTTGGTTGCAGTAGCGAGTATTCTTTGTAGCGGCTCAGCAGGCTCTCTCTTGCAGAGGCTTGCTGCTGCCCTGAGTGGTTGAGGACTGGAGTGGAGCTGGCTTCCATACGAACAGCCGTTGAATATGGGTCACTCGATTGTAAGCCAGATGGCAATGCTCACGGATACGGCAAAGGCTGCAAAGTTCGGGGCCTCTGGCTCCGGGTCACCCGTCCTGCGGTTGGCGCCGTGCTGGTCCCCCACTGGGTGCCATGGGGTGCGCGGCGCTGTGCCCTTCGGGTGAAGCTCGGTGCCAAGGCTTTGCCTTGCAGGAGTGGCGAACAGGCAGACGAATCGAATATTCTGACACGCTGAGACCAAGGTCTTGGCTGATGATACTCAGAACGCTTTCTCGGATAGATTGTTGGGAAGGGCCAGTGGCAACGCTGGTGTTCTCAAGTCCGGTGCTGCGGGGCCGCGCCTCGGTGGCGCCCCTATGGAGTTGTCTTTTCCATCTGACAGCTGGAGTGTGTGGGCTATCCACTGACATGCTGCATGGCGACATAGCTCTCTGCTTGGCAAGATGGTGGTGCATTGGTACCATTGGACTTACGCGTGCCCTGCTCTGAGGGTTTGGCCTTGGCCGACCCGGAATGCGCCATGCCTTTGGTGGCCATCGACTCCATGGAACGCCCTGCGAAGTTGTGCAACCAAGCGTGAACCCTTGGTCACCAAATCGGGACAAGCCCCCATCTGGGGGCTCTGATCCCATTGGAATGGCTCCGTACCAAATCACCGTAGCTGGTGTCTTTGGCTAGACGCCGCTAGTCAACAGTGCAAATGCAGCTAAGAGAAATCGGCAAACTGGTGGTGTACCTTCGGAAGATGCGGTGGCTCCAAGGGCCAGGGTGTCAGGCCTGCCCGTCGGGACTGCACGGAACCCTCCGGGGCCTGTTTGTCTTGTGCTAGGGCTGGCTTCCCAGCTGTCCTCTGGCCGTGGGCGTCCAGGCCCCACCTCAGCCGAAGGACGCTTCTCCAGCGGGCGTGATCCTTGTGCCTCGGAACGGCCAAGCACGCCCCGCCGCGGCTCTTGGGTGGAGGCACGGACCTTTGGGTGTGCAAAGAAGAGAGGCTGTGCCTTCGGGTGCGGCCTGGCTTCAGTTCTCGTGGGCGGGGAGATGGCCGACCTGAGACGTCGGCCCCATCCGTGGCACCCACGTGTGGTCTACCGGGAACTGTGTACTAAGTGGGGAATCTGACTGTTTAATTGAAACACAGCTTTGCCTTGTTCCACGAGGTGACTTCTGCCCAGTGCTCTGATTGTCAATGCAAAGAGATTTAGGCAAGCGCGGGTATACGGCGGGAGTAACTATGACTCTCTTAAGGTAGCCAAATGCCTCGTCGACTGATTATTGACCCGCATGAATGGATCAACGAGACCCTGCTGTCCCTAGATGCTGGCTGGTGAACCAACCGCCAAGGGAACGGGCTTGGGTGTTCAAGCGGGGAAAGAAGACCCTGTTGAGTTTGAGTCTAGTCTGACAGAGTGCAGCAGCATGGAGGGTGTAGCACAGGTGGGAAGTGCGCGCCAACTCATGGCATTGATTCAGCCTTCGCGGCCATCTCGACTGTCGGCTCTTCCTTATGGATGAGGCTCCGCGCTGCTACGCGCAAGCTTGCAATGAAATACCACTACCTCCACAGCCGCTTTATTAATTGGATGATTCGGGTACGGCAGCCGTTAGCACCTCTTTGTGCCCGACCTAGAGGCACGTCTCTTGCGTCGTGCCTCACGGCCTCACCGCTTCTTGTGCCAAGCACAGTTCCGGGCCCTCGGGCCCGTGTGCGACCCAGGTGCTTTCTTCGCCGCAGCTTCGGGACACTGCTCAGATGGGGAGTTTGGCTGGGGGGGCACACCTGTTACACGACAACGCAGGTGCCCCAAAGCAGTGCTCAAGCGGGACGGAAACCCCTCACAGAGGAGCAGGTCAAAGGCACAGCTGATGCAGTCACTTTCAGTAAGAGTCCACAATGTGCACGTGTGGCCTTGCGATCCTTTGGTCAAGCACGCGAGTTCCAGATATTGAAGCCAGAGGTGTCGGAAAATTTACCACAGGGAAAACTGGCTTGTGGCAGCCAAGCGTTCGAAGCAACGTTGCTTTTTGATCCTTCGATGTCGGCTCTTCCTAGCTTCTCACATGCAACCGAGTAGAAGAGTTGGATTGTTCACCCACCAACAGGGAACGTGAGCTGGGTTTAGACCGTTGTGAGACAGGTTGGTTTTACCCTTTTGCAACAGCCGCTATTCTGTCTTCAGAACTCCCGATGAGCACGGTTTGCTTCTCGACGGCGATCCTTCGCGATTGCCTCACACTTGTGATGATTAGGTTGGACGACGGCAGCACGTGGTAGTACGAGAGGAACCCTCGTGCCATGCCTCTAGTTTCTGTGGTCGGTTGAGCGGCCGGGGCTTGCTAGTCTACACATGGCGGATATTTGCTGAAAGCATCTAAGTCTGAACCGGGCACCCGGCGTGTGCACACCCCATGGGGCAGCAGCATCGGAGCGCATGGCTTCGTGCGACTCGGTGCATCCTATACCAGAGTGTCCGACAAACACCCCCTGGGGCACAGTGCCCGATCGCCTCCGCATACCGAACTTTGGACAAGCATTGTCAAATAAGGCTAGCGTGCCTTGCGTTCTGCGCGGGGTTGGATTTCCCCTGGCCAATGCCGGGGCGTGCATCTTGTATGCCGTGAGGAGGCCTGGGCTTCAATCTCTGGTGACGTCCTTCGAAGGGCCCACGGAGGCCTCGCCGCGGCACAGCCAGAGCAGCGCACGCCTCCGGTCGTAGGAGGCAAGATGACGTGATTGGACAGTCGCATGGCTTTCTATGGCTTTGGATCCGAGGCATCACCCTCCAGTCAGCAGTGATGTAGTCGAACCATTCCGCGGCAAGGTTGCATGAGATAGCGTGACGTGGTGGGCTCCGGCCTACCATTGTGCATGCCTCTTTAGACAAGGTCCCGCATGCATATCACGTGACTCTCATGGGCTGGTGTACTAAGGCGAGGAGATGCTTCACCGGAGATGAATCGTATGAGACCACCCGGTCCGAGCCTGTGAGCCGCAGTGGCCCCGCATGCTGTGGGTTCTCTACCACGGTCAATGGCTGGCACTGGGATCTGCCTTTGGAGCACGCCCCCACGTGGTGATCCCAGTGCCGGCCCAGTGCAGCCTGTCACCATCCCAGCCGAATGTCCTGTGCAGCCTTCATGGAACCCCGATTGGGCTCCTCCGGCCGAAACGGGCGGGGAAAGCTCCCCCCCGGCGAGGCCCGTTTGTCATACTATAAGGGGAGGCCCCCGGCGGCGTCGCGCCCCGGGGCACGTCACACCCCCTCCGAGACGGCCGGAGGCGATCCTGGTTGCCTTTGGTC
Organism: Eutreptiella sp. 'Long Island Sound 2002'; assembly: GCA_964036045.1. Taxonomy (NCBI): domain Eukaryota; phylum Euglenozoa; class Euglenophyceae; order Eutreptiales; family Eutreptiaceae; genus Eutreptiella; species Eutreptiella sp. 'Long Island Sound 2002'. The sequence goes on from OZ038381.1 coordinate 88,552,111, forward strand.
ACCGCGTGAGGCAGGCTGCAACCTCCGCAATACAAATCAACCCAGCCCCCACGTGGATAAGACCCGTCCAGGTTGTATCGATCCCGTTGCGGCGCGCCTCGTGCGGCCGCCGTGCGGAGGGGCAACGGAGATGATGCAGAGGCATTTGATCGTGAGTTGGTACAGCCTTGGCTGTCGGCCAGGGGTGCGCGCCACCTCTGGCCATGGATCCGAGATCGCCCCCGCCGGAGTCCATCTCCGCCGGGTTCCGAGACGCGCCCGTGCATGCATGCACGGGCGTTTGGAGAGCTTCGGTTCTGCGTGGTTTGATGCAATCAACGATGGATTGGCTCCTTCACGGGGCGTCCATCGGAGAGCGTGGCTCACGGCAAGCCACCGGAGAGGCCATTGACACCCCTTCATGGGGTGCGATGGTCGCTGCTGGGCATGATGCAGTCGAGTGATTCTGGTTGATCCTGCCAGTTCTCATACGCCTCTCTCAAGGACTAAGCCATGCAAGTGTCAGAATACATGGGATTGAGAGTGAATCTGTGAATGGCTCATTACACCGGCGACAATCTGATTACTGTGCACTGGTTGCTTGGGGCCCTCGTGGTCCCCTGTGACATCGGTCCGGATATTCACCTCACCTGGGTGGCTAATACATGGAAGCTCAGAGCTGTGGCCCGGTCAGGGTCACTGGCAGTTGGCCGATATCAAGACCTGCGCCCGTACAGGGCAGCGTGCAAGGGTGATTCAGGCCGTTTTGTGTGATGGCAAAGATGGGTCTACCATGAATGCTCCACAGTGTGAGTCTTTGACCTATCAGCTCTGGTTGGTGGTGTAGTGGACCACCATGGCTATCACGGGTAACGGGAAATCAGGGTTTGATTCCGGAGAGGGAGCCTAAGAAACGGCTACCATTGTCAAGGCGAGCAATAGGCGCGCAAATTGTCCACTGCCGACACGGGTCCGGCGAGACACCAACGAGCCATAGCAGCCCTGCTCACCCTGTGTGGTGGGTGGGACTCCGCAATGAATGCTATCCAAACGCAGCAATGAGTATCAACTGGAGGGCAAGTCTGGTGCCAGCAGCTGCGGTAATTCCAGCTCCAAGAGTGTATACAAATGTTGCTGCTGTTGAAAAGCTCGTAGTCAACCCCTGGGCATGGTGCTGCAGGGCGTCTGGCCGCTCTGCTGGGGCTGTCTCCCGGCCGTTAGGCTGGGTGGCGGCCTCTGTGGATGTGCTGCTGGATTCAAACCCACTGCATATGGTCCCCATGCCCGCTTTGCATGGGTTCGGACCGCTCCGGCAAGAAGCCTCCTTCAGTGGTGGCTGATGCGGGCATGCCTCTGACATGGGCGCGGGTCACTTGCGACCCGACCTCGGAGCCGTCCATGGATGCCAATGTGAACAACTCAGCGCGTCCAAAGCAAAGGTGACTTGATTGCATGATTCAGCGCGGGATGGCAAAGGATTGACCGTATGTGGACACAGATGTGTTGCTGAGTCTCATGGTCCGCAAAGGGCAACGCAGTGCTGGTGCCCCCAGATGGCCGGAGGCTATCCGCTCTGGTGGTGGCCTTCAGCGGGCAGCTGGGCGGTGCTGGCTCTGATCGGTAGTGATGGGGCTGTTCGTCGTGATGGATATTGACACGCTTGAGGTGAAATTCTCAGACCGCTGTGGGATCAACTGCGGCAAAGGCGTTCCACTGGAGCATGTTCGTCGATCAAGAACGAGAGTGTGCAGAGCGAAGATGATCGAATACCATCGTAGTATACCGCTGCAAACTATGTCAGCTCGGTGTCGGTGGGCCATAATCTCCTCAACAGGATGCCATCGGTTTCACTCCTCTGCAACGTGAAATCACGGCTTACGGATTCAAGGGGGAGTACGGTCTCAAGGCTGAAACTTCAAAGAATTGATGGAATGGCACCACAATGCGTGGAGTATGCGGCTTAATTTGACTCAACACGGGGAATCTTACCAGCTGAGGACGCAGTCGGGATTGACACATTGAGGGTTCTTTCTTGATCCTTTGGACAGTGGTGCATAGCTGCTCCTGATTGGTGGAGTGATATGTCTAGTTGATTCCGAAAACGAGTGAGACCTCTGCCTCTGAATAGTCCCCGGTCTTGCATTCATGTAGGACGGAACACCTGACCCGTGGGTCGGCTTGCCGTTCCCAGCCGGGCTCGTGGATTACCCGTTTGAGAGTGCCGGGTATGCTGCTTCTCTCGGCTGCAGTGCATGTTCGCCAAGTGCACGCAAGCCAGACCCAACAGGAGGTCTGTGATGCTCCTAGATGTTCTGGGCCGCACGCGCACTACACTGGTCTAGTGAACAAGCCTTGGTGTCCCATCCATGGGACCGTCCTGCCAGAAGTGGGCGGGCAACCTTTGCAGCCGTGAATGCGTGTTTGGGATTGATGCTTGCAACTATGTGTCATGAACAAGGAATGCCCGGCATGTGCACGTCATTAGCTTGCACAGATTATGTCCCTGCCATCTATACACACCGCCCATCGTTGCTAGTGATGGCTGAATGATAAAGCCCTCAAGAACTCAAGCTAATTGGCACTCGTGCACATCAAGGTCTTGTCATGGAATTTGGGCGATGTTCTGTTGCTAGAGGAAGCAAAAATTGTAACAAGGTTGCTGCAGGTGAACCTGCAGCAGGATCATTGTCGAAGCTTTGCAACGCCACCTGCTGGTCAACCAGTGGGTGACGGCGCTGAGGGCTCTCCCGCGCCAAGGAGCAGAGATGGTTGATTTTGTGGGTTGTATTGCGCATTGGACCCCATCAGGTCCGATCGTCCAACCTGCTGCAGTGGATGCCTTGGTCCATGTGATGTGGAAGAACGGAGTAGCCTTCGATACGGGAATCGCGAAATGCAGAGACTCGTGAGCTTTGTGGAGATGACTACCGTTGAACGCAACAGGCAAGTGGAGACCAGCATTTCAATGCCGGTTTCTCCCTTTCGATGCTTTAGTGTCTAAGTCGGAATCGTTGTCCAATACGGCTGCAATGATGCCACGGGATCGCATGTTTATCATGGGGTCCTGGCCTGCAGAGCAGCGCGGAGGGGTCCTCCCTCTCCGCGCGCAGAGGCTTGTTCATGGAGCCCACGGACCGCGGCCCAGCCGCGACTCCGCAGGCTCAGAGCGGGGCGGTGCCAACGGCCTCTAGAGACAGGGACCCGTGGTGTTGCCCTCCGATTGGCCTTCGGACGCCCGTTGAAGAGAAACGTTGGAGCATGCTGCATTGTGGAGTGATTTGAACCGTTTCCCCTTGGTACACGCTAGAATACCCAATCTTGATCCAGCCTAGAACACTCTAGCTAGATCGTTCTAGCCTAGATTAGATCAAAACTAAAACGATATAATAGCCTGGGTAGAACATAAAAAAAAATTATCACACACACACACACACACACACATGCACGCACACACATGCACGCACACAGTTTGACGCAGGCACGGGCACTGCGGGGGTGCCCTCCCTTCAAGCCCTTAGTGGGGGGGGGGGGCTTTGCTTTTGTCACACATTTTTCAAGGGGTGGCTTGAGAACTACCTTGGGGGGGGGGGGGGGGTTGGACTCAGGGGTCTGGGAGGGTGTTCTGTTCTTGCTTTCACACGTGGTTTTTTCTTGGATTTTAATTATGTTGATGATGAAATGCAATTTTGAAGCTGCAGGTATGCCATGCAATACTGTGCAGTGTTGTGGTGTGGTGTGTTGTGGTCTCAGAAGGTGCAAAATGGTGTGGTGTGCTGTGTTGCAGTCTGTTGTGGTGTGTGATCTGTTGTGGTGTGCTGTACTGTGCAGTGGCGTGGTGTGGTGTGTTGTGGTTTGATGGGGTGCGCTGTGGTGTGTTGCAGTGTCATGTGGTGTGGTGTGGTGTCATGTGGTGTGGCCTCGTGTCATGTGGTGTGGTGTGGTGTGCCGAAGGCGCCGTTACCAAAAAGCAAAGGCCGGGATCTCTAACCACGGGTACAGGTAAACGGGCTGGGCTGTGTGTGTTGTGTGCGCGCTGTGTGTAAGTGTGTTGTGGCATAGCCGGACCAGTGCACTCTCGCACTTGGCCGACACTGCCTTGCCGACGCCTGCGCGCTGTCACACAGGGTCTCATTTGCCCACTGCACCCTGCGTGCCGCGCTGCACCACCAGTGCCTTCTGTGTGGTGCCGCACTGCTTGGTGCTCTGCACCACACTGCACTGTGTGTGCCGTGCTGCACTGTTGTTGTGGGCAGGGGGCAGTGGGCAGTGTAACGCACTGCCAGGCAGCCTTGGGGCTGTGGGCAGTGGAAATCGTGCTTCGCACTGCCGCATTGCCTGAGGGCAGTGGGGAGTGGTACTCCCGCCGCTCACTGCCTCCCTCCCTTGGGGAAGTGGGCCGGGCATCTCCTGCAATACACTGCCGCCCTGCCTGGGGGCAGTGGGCAGTGGTACTCCTCCGACACACTGCGCCACGGCCTGGGGGCAGTGGGCAGTGGACCTCCTGCAACGCACTGCCTCACTGCCTAAGGGCAGTGAGCAGTGGGACTTTTGCAATGCGCTGCTCCACTGCCTGGGGGCGGTGGGCAGTGGGCCTTCCGCAATGCACTGCCCCACTGCCTGGGTGCAGTGGGCGGTGCAACTTCTGCAATGCACTGCCTCACTGCCTGGAGGCACTGGGCAGTGGAACTCCTGCTATACACTGCCTCACTGCCTGGGGGCAGTGGGCAGTGGACCTCCTGCAATACACTACCTCACTGCCCGGGGGCAACGGGCAACGGACCTGCTGCAATGCACTGCCCCACTGCCCTGGGGGCAGTGGGCAGTGGACCTCCTGCAATGCACTGCCTCACTGCCTGGGGGCAGTGGGCAGTGGAACTCCTGCAATGCACTGCCCCACTGCCTTGGCGCAGTGGGCAGTGGACCTCCTGCAATACACCGCCTCACTGCCTAAGGGGAGTGGGCAGTGGACCTCCTGCAATACACCGCCTCACTGCCTGGTGGCAGTGGGCAGTGGACCACCTTCAATGCACTGCCCCACTGCCTGGGGGCAGTGGGCAGTGGGCCTCCTGCAATGCACTGCCTCACTGCCTGGGGGCAGTGGGTAGTGCAACTCCTGCAATACACTGCCCCACTGCCTTGGCGCAGTGGGCAGTGGACCTCCTGCAATACACCGCCTCACTGCCTAAGGGGAGTGGGCAGTGGACCTCCTGCAATACACCGCCTCACTGCCTGGGGGCAGTGGGCAGTGGAGCACCTTCAATGCACTGCCCCACTGCCTGGGGGCAGTGGGCAGTGGACCTCCTGCAATGCACTGCCTCACTGCCTGGGGGCAGTGGGCAGTGGAACCCCTGCAATGCACTGCCTCACTGCCTGGGGGCAATGGGCAGTGGACCTCCTGCAATGCACTGCCTCACTGCCTGGGGGCAGTGGGCAGCGCAACTCCTGCAATGCACTGCCCCACTGCCTGGGGGCAGTGGGCAGTGCAACTTCTGCAATGCACTGCCCCCATGCCTGGGGGCAGGGGGCAGTGGACCTCCTGCAATACACCGCCTCACTGCCTGGGGGAAGCAGGCAGTGCAACTCCTGCAATGCACTGCCTCAGTGCCTGGGGGCAGTGGGCAGTGGAACCCCTGCAATGCACTGCCCCACTGCCTGGGGGCAGTGGGCAGTGCAGGTTCTGCAATGCACTGCCTCACTGCCCTGAGGCAAGTGAGCAAGCAACTCCTGCAATGCACGGCCTCACTGCCCTGGGGGCAGTGGGCAGTGCAGCTCACTGCAATGCACTGCCTCACCGCCTTGGGGCAGTGGGCAGTGGACCTCCTGCAATACACTACTCCACTGCCCGGGGGCAACGGGCAGCGGACCTCCTGCAGTACACCGCCTCACTGCCTGGGGGAAGCAGGCAGTGCAACTCACGCAATGCACTCCCTCACTGCCTGGGGGCAGTGGGCAGTGGAACCCCTGCAATGCACTGTCTCACTGCCTGGGGGCAGTGGGCATTGCAACTCCTGCAATGCACTGCCTCACTGCCCTGGGGTAGTGGACAGTGGAACTCCTGCAATGCACGGCCTCACTGCCCTGGGGGCAGTGGCCAGTGCAACTCACTGCAATGCACTACCTCACCACCCGGGGGCAGTGGGAAGTGGACCTCCTGCAATACACTACCTCACTGCCCGGGAGCAACGGGCAGCGGACCTCCTGCAATGCACTGCCCCACTGCCCTGGGGGCAGTGGGCAGTGGACCTCCTGCAATGCACTGCCTCACCGCTTGGGGGCAGTGGGCAGTGGAACTCCTGCAATGCACTGCCCCACTGCCTGGGGGCAGTGGGCAGTGGACCTCCCGCAATGCACTGCCCCACTGCCCTGGGGGCAGTGGAGGAGGAGGAGGAGGAGGAGCGCCTGCCGCGGTCCCACGTACGGTGAGCCTTGGCGTCGTCCCTCGGGGGCCCCACGAAGGCTCTGCCGAGGGAGTCCTCCGTCTTACCTCCGCTAGAGTAAGACGAATCTCGTCGCACACCTGAGAACGCTCCTCCCAGCAGGCCGTCTGGGTCACAACGTCGGTGTACGACAACGCTACGGTCCGATCTGCTCTCCGGTCCCGGCCACCAACCGCTCCGAACTGTCCTGGATCCACCCGAGTCAGCGTTCCAAGATCAACGGGCACGGAAGATGTGGGTCTCCCGGGGCATCACCTCCGACTTAGAACGCCGCCAGACAAGGAGTGCGGTCCGGCACGACTGCGCGCTGCACCGGAGCGATCCGGGCGCGTGAGGTCGAGGACGGGTCACGGGCGGGGACTAGGCCACGGGGCGGGCCGTCCCAGGGCCACCTGCATGTCCTTGAAGACCGTGCCGGGTCCTTGGGAACCCGCAGTGAGGATGGCCGAGAACGCGGAATGTAGTGCGGCACACCACGAGGGGATCACATCTCCACAGAGGCCGGCCTCCAGGCTCCGTCCATTGCCACCGTAATGGATGGCCCAGAGGCGGCGTCGGTCCGGGAGATGGGGGGCAAGCCCGTGCCGTCCGAGACTGTCCAAGATGATCACGTCATTGGCTTTCAGCTCAATCTCCTGCCGCACGGCCGGCGGCATGTGGTTCTTCTCGATGTACACATACAGGACGCGGTACGGACTGCGCTTGTTCCGGGTGGAGATGGCGGACTTCACCTTAGGGGCCAGGAGGAGGTCCCTGATAGCCAGAGTCCTAGGAGGACGTCCCAGGCCGGCCACCTGCCCGAACCGGGCGTTGGGGCCTAGTTGGCAACGTGATACCACTCTGGCGGTGGGTCGTTGGCGAGGGACTGGTTCACGGGGACCCGCGGCAGGGGGGAGAAGTGGTCGGCAAGAGGTAGGACGGGCACCGCGTGCCGCTTATGTAGGAGGACGGTAGTGAGAACGACGTCGCAGAGCAGGCGACGGAGACGCGCAGGACGCAGACCTCTGTGCATCAGGGCATCCCTGTGTGGCGTGGAGATGGCTCCGAGACGACCAATAGTGTAGGTTGCGATGGTGTGGTGGGCCGGGGAGCCATCCACAGCCAGTATGAACGGCTCGTCCCCCCAAAGGACGAGGGTGCCCAAAGCAGTGGGCGTACAGTGGCGCCAGGCATGGCACCTCTGAAAGAGTCCGGCCGCAAGCCACCGATGGTAGTGGGCGCGGATGAGCGGGTCTAGTGGGCATGAGAGGATGTGGTCCCCGGAGGCGGGCATGTTGCAGAGGGGGCAGGGCGTGTCCCTCGGGGGAAACAGGGAGAGGCATATGCCGGTGACCGTGAGGTGGTCCCCCCATGTGATGAGGCCGTGGCTGGCGACGTTGGCGTACTCGTTGAGGGTGGGGTGGCGCTGAGGCGGGGGGGACGCAGAGTAGGCGTGGTGGGAGGCGAGCAAGGCGCGGCGCGCGTGGGGCACGGCGTCGTGGACGTGGATGTCCGCGTGGGAGAAGCAGACGCGGGGTTGCTGTAGGGGGCCGAGCCATCCTACGGCGTCTGGGCAGGTGTCCGCAGCTCGCCTTGCCGCCTCGTCTACCTGATCCAGCAGGGCATCGAGCCAGGTGCCGGCGATATGGGAATAGAGGTGACGGGGAGGGGCGTGACCGTGGGCCATGTCGCGACACGTTCTTATGAGATCTCCTTGTAGCGAGTCCTCCGGCTCGCGGCGCCCTTCCTGGGCTGTGATGTACCCTTTGCAGTCCGCAAAGTGCCACGCACCGGATCGGAAGCCGAAGGCAGGGTCGGCTGAAGGCCCCCTGGCGGTGAGGGCCACCCATGCCGTGTACAGCTCCGCCGTGTAGGCGTTGTCCAGCCTCAAGGGGATGGGGACGGGGTACACCTGGTACCGGAGGGTGACGGGGCAGAACACCGCCACTGCCCCGCCGCAGCGCCGGGTCTTCGGGCACCACGACGCGTCGTGGAGGATCCCATAGTTCTCAGGGAGCCAGGAGAACGTGGGGACTGTCGCAGTCACCGCTTGGCAACGCCTAACCGGGGGGACGGTGCCGACCGGCAGAGTGGGGCGGGGCGAAGCCCGGGGCCACCCCTTCCGTCGCGCGTCCTCTGTACTGCGATGGCCTGCAAGCATCCACGCATGGGTGTCCTGGACCTCGAGTCCGGGGGACGACGGGGCCAGCACATGGGGGGTGTGGTGTGGCAGATGGCTGTCAGGGGGCAAGTGGATGGCGATGTCGCACCGGTGGCACAGGGCGACAAACAGATCGTGGTCCGTGGGGTGTGCAGTGCACCGGAGCCCGAGCTCTGGGGTGAGGCAGGGCTGGGAAGGATGGAACCGCCAGAGGGCAGTCAGGAGCCCGTGGCGCGTGGACCGGCAGACCAGGGGGTTGGGGTGGTTCAGGTGCCGGATGTAGACGCCGAAGAAGTTAGCAAACCCAACGACCGGCGCCGGGGGGATACCGACTCCCCCTTGGGGGACCTCGCGGAGGAAGTGGGCAGAGGCGGAGAGGGCCCACCCAGCGGTTGCGCGCATGGCCGAGGCGGTCATGGCTCTCAGCACGCGCAGGGCCCCGTAGGAGGGGGGGCGGACACTGGTAAACCAGTTGACCGTCCCATGACACTTGGCGGTATACATGGCGAGGGGGTAGTGGGCGGGGAGTCGCGGGGCGCGGAGCGCCCAGCACGCAGCGCGGGTGCCCGAGAACAGGCGCCTGGAGTCGACGGGATGGAAGAGGTGGGGAAGGGCATGGCGGCCAAGGACGCGGACGTAGTCCTGGCTTGTGGCACAGCGCACGGGGTGACCATTGAGGTATACCGTGTCGTTGAGGAAATAGACCTGACCATCGCGCATGTCGGTGCCGACCAAGACTGTTTTGGTCGGGTCAGAGTGGAGGTTGGTGAGGCGGCCTGCCCTCTCAATGCCGCTGGCGAGGGCGGGCAAGTGGCAACGGTCGCCGGGCAGCCAGTGGGTATCATCCATCAGGAGAACCCGGTTCAGCGGGCCCGCGGGGGTGTCGGTGGGGGGGACGGAACGGCAGGCCTCGTGCCCCCGAACTTCGCCATATATGCAGTACTTCATGCCGGACACGGGGCACCCTTGCCCCGTGCCGGCCCCCAGCCGGGTGGAGGACGGAGAGCGACCGTCAGCCCCCCCCCATGTGCACCTCAAGGGCGCGGTCATGGTGCTGAAGGGTCGCGGCGTCGGCTGGGGGAATCCCTGCGGCGGTTAGGACGGCGTACTCGGTGGTGTGGTTGATGGAGCCCTACGCGTGGCGGACATCGTCCGACAGGACCCACGCTTCGAGGCGCCCGCGCCAGCGGTCCCACCATACATCGTGTAGGACGCGGAGTAGCTCCACGGAGGAGCAGTGCGGGGACATCCCGAACTGGTAGGGCGGCAGGATGCCGCCCTGAACCAGGCGGGGCTGGTAGTGGTCTTTGATGAGGGCGGCCGTGAGTTTCCATATCGTGGCCAGATTGGTCAGCGGCCTGCCGTTTGCAATAGGGCCGTGCGGCGTCTTTTTCGGAAGGTTGATGAAATCTGCAGAGTGTGCCTGGGGCACGGGTACCCCACGGAGAATACTGTTGATCAGGTCCACGATCGTCGCAAATTGGGCATCTTCCAATTGTCCGAACAGCCGGTACTCCAGTAAATCGTGGTACGGCACAGTGGCCGCCGCCCGGCGGATGATGGCCCGCAGGTTTGCGATGGTGGCGTTGGGTGGTGGGCCGAGCGGCCTGCCCTCCCATCCCGTGATGGTCCGGACGTGCGCGAGTGAGAGTGCCTCAAGAGGGGCAAGGTGCCTTTGGCGCAGCTGGTCCAACGCAACGGCGGCCCGTTGATGGAGAGGTACCGGGACGCCTACCACGTAGACCGGATCCGCCGGGGGTACATAGCGCGCCCCTAACGTGCCGCGGTAGTCCACTTTGGTGGGCTGGCCAGGGGCAGCGGGTAGGGGCGCCAGCCCTACATCCTTCTCCAGAAGGAGAACGTCCCAGGCCGCTCGGATGCGTTCTTTGAGGCGGGCGACCTCCACGAGGTGCGACGATTGGGATGTCCAATCCGGGTAGGCGAGGGTGTAGCGCTGAAGGTTGGTGACGTGGACACGTATCGTCGATGGTACCGGCTGGCTGGGGACGGGGGGCCCGTAGGCAGCCGTAGCTGCGGCGTATAGCGCTGAGGTCACCTCGGTATAGCGTGGCTGCGCGTGGGGCGCGCCTGGGGGCGGCGTAGTGAGTTCGGCCCGAAAAGTGTCGTTGAGGGTGCGGAGCTGGCTGGCGAGGGGCTCCCGCGGGATGGGGAAGCGGCCCTTTTTCGAAGGGCACACCAATTGGGGCGCTGGCGGGAGGTCATGGAGGGTGGCAGTCACGGGTAGGTGGTCAGATGGGAAACTGGAGTCGGAGCGCACCTCCGTGGTGTGGGCTGCTTCCGAAGGGGCGCGGAGGAAGATGTGGTCCAGGGCACCGGCGAAACCTTGCGGGCTCACCCACGTGGGGGCCTCCGCAAGGGGGCGCAGACGGCGCATCCCAAGGCGCGTGAGCGTGGGGAGGACGAGGTCACAGAGGGAGGCACGGGAGACAGGGAGGTGCGAGACCCAGCGGCAATTGGCGTTCAGGTCCCCTGTCAGGACAACCACTCTAGCTGGGGTGAGGAGGAGGTACGGGTATACCCAATCCAGGATTTCTTGGAGGGTGTCGAGGTTCCCGTCGGCGGGGAGATACACGTTGGCGTGGCAGTGGGTCACGCCCGCCATGGTGAAGTGTGTGACGAGGGCTCGTCCCGACGGGTGGGCGCTGTGGCTGGTCACGACCAGGTCCGGGGTCCTGTAGAGGAGAGTGGCACACCCCCCAGCCACTCTTGCTGGTGCCTGGATGGTGTGGTAGAGGGGGTGCACCCGTTGGATGATCAGGGGTCCCGCTTCTTGAACATGCAGGGCTAGCGGGTACTGGCACTCGCGCACCAGGACGTCCAGGGCGCGGAGCTTAGGTCGCAGGGACATCTGCACGTTGAGGGTCATCACGTCCGGGCGGGGTGACACGTGGCCGGTGAGGGGGGGACCAGGGCAGGAGCCGGCGGCGGTGGAGTGCTGGGTTAGCTTGCGGTCCACGGCTGCGGGGAGGGCGCGAGGCAGGCCTCGCACCCACTTGCGGAGGTGCCGGTGGTGGTACGTGGCCGCTATCGCCAAGTCACTGGCCCGGGTGAGGCCTGTGGCTGTGATGGAGACACGGCTGTGTAGGGATTGTGGGAGGACCACGTGGTGGTGCTCGGGCAAGATGAAAGAGGTGGGTGGCAGGCCCTTGCGGCAGAGCTGCAACTGATGGGAGCCCGCCACCTGCACACAGTGCACGGCGCCCACTAACGACAGAACGTCACGGGGCCAGGGGTCTGCCCCGCTGCACGCCCGGTAGTAGTGCACACCCACCGGCAGGTGCAGGCACATTTCGAGGGCGTAGGGGGGCGTGATGAACTGGGCAGTGCCCGGGGCCGGCACCGGTACCAGGCCCCACTCTCTGGGAGGGGGGCTGGGAGTGTATGCGCCCAGGTGCAGGTCCCCGACGTGGGGGACGGCGTCGAGGTGGGAGTGGCGGAGCTGAGACACAGCGTCAGGGATGTCCTCGTTGCGCCCCGCCATGTCTCGGGTTACCGGTCTCGCGGATGCCGACCGAAGTACGGCTGGTAGCGGTGGGGGTCGGCTGGGGGGCTCCAGGGCGGGGGAGCGTAGGGGTTGTGGGCCATGGCCACCCGGGGGTCGTGGGGGTCCCCCGAGTACGGGTAGGGCTGGAGGGGGGCCGTTGCATGGTGGTCGTGGCGGCTGGAATGCGCTTGGGGTTCATCGCGGTACGCGCTACGACGCCTCGGCGGCGGGCTGTCGCGGCGATGGCCTGGGCTGCGGCGGCGGGACGGGGACCGGTCCGAGCGGCGGGGGCTGTACCTGCGCTGATATTTGGAGTCTGGTTCTCCGTCCGATCCTGACGTTGCCGTGAGGTCCACCTGATCGTCAGGGTCCCGTGGACGGCGCTGCTTCCCGCGGCTTCCCCGATGAGTCTTCCGGGGCGGATGGTCTCGGTCAGGGTCAGGCACCCAGGGCGTGAACGGTTGCTTCTTCGATTCGGCCCATGTCACTCGCCAGCCACGAGCCGTGTGCTGCCTGGTCAGTCGCATGCCTCGCTCGTAATCTGCTGGTCGGATTCCGACAATCGTGAACTTGGATGTATGGTTCAATTGTTCTTCAGTAATGGAGGAAAGGCCTGCGCCAAATTTATCCCGAAGGACACCACCGAGGAGTCCTGCATCAACTTCACCGGACGGCGGATCGTCGACTTCTTGCCAGCCGACCCAGAGGGCTTTCGAGAAAACGTGCGGATCAATTTTTTGGGGCGTATACCCCTTCTTTTTCGCTGCGCCCTGTGCCTGGTTGGCGGCTGCAGCTTCTGCTGGGGAGGTGGCTGGGCTGTCAGAAACCCGTTGGACTGCAGGGGGGTTGGAGAGGAAGGAGCGCAGGACTTCCGCGATGCCGGGCAGGCTGGGCGCGTGGCTGTGGACCCATGACCACTGTTCCCGAATCGGCGACTGCGGGAGGGTGTTGACTTTCGCGCCGTACTGGCGGAAGAGCTGGAGGTGGAGCGCGTGCGCAACCTCGTCCTCACAGCCCTTGGGGATCTCCGGGATCCACTCCAGCAGGGAGGTCAGGGCGGCATCAGCAGGCGACGGCATCGACGACGGCGGCTGGGCAGTTGCGCCCGGTGCCCGAAAGGCCGAGACCGCCCTCGTCTTAGGGATCGGGTCCGGGACAGCGAACGACAATTCGGGTGCACGCGCAGGGGTCTCCGGGACCGGCACGGCGCTTGGCGCGGCCCCAGCCCTACGGAGGACGTCGGCCAACTCCTCGAGGTTGGGTGCCTGGGGCGAGGTGAGAACTGCTGCGGCGAGTATGACCGGCACGAGGACCAGGAACTGCTGAGAGCCGGGGGGAGGCAGCTCGAATGAAGCCGGAACGGTACTGCGCACGGCGTCGGCGAACGTTGGCGGCGTGGACTGGAGGCCGTGGAGTCTGGTGGCGATGGACAGGAGGGGGGGAACCGACCTGATGAAGCTGCTGAGCCGAACGGCTTCGGACTGCCGCTGTGCCGCGGCGCAACGCTGGGCCTGCTGCTGGGCATTATCTCGTTCGGTGCGCACCATGTCCACATCCCGCGTGAGGGACTCCAGGTCGCTCCGTGCCACGGCCAGCTCCCGCCGTTGGGCCTCGTACTCGTCATGCAATTGAGCGTAGTCGGTGGAGTAGGCCGTGACATCCAGGTCCGGGACGAAAGGCTCCCCCACCTGGGAGGGACTGGGGGGGGCTGACCCGACGGCCGGGGCCGGTGACTCCGGAGGCGTGGGGTCCGCGGCAGCCGGTGGTACCTGGGAGAGGCTCCGGGAGGTTGAAAGAAAGCCTTGTCTGTTCGGGCAACAGTGACGAAGGCGATGGTTTGGACCCCGAAGGGGTGGGCTTGCCTTGGGCCTTGTACAGGGCTGACGCTGGGGTGGACGCCGTCCTGGCGAACAGAGTGCCGGCGGGGCTTGGCGCTGCTTGCCCTTTGGTGAGGTAAGGCGCGTGGCTGGGCGGTGTGAGCGGGGGCGGGTTGGCGGTGTCGGCGATGCCGGCCTGCAGCAGGGCGAAAGTGGGGGCTGTGGCCCATTAGTGCTCGCCAGCCTGCTCGATCTGATGCAGCAGCTCCACGCTGCGGATCGGCAGGACCGAGCATTCGAGCAGCGGCCGCAGCTGCTCGGGGGTCCACATGCCCTTGTTGGCGAGGGCGGGGGGCGTGGGAACCGGGGCTGGTGTGTACTGCCCTGTGAGGCAGACGGAGGAGGCCCACGCCAGGAGTCCGAACTTCAGCGGGACGAGGTCTGCCGTCGGGATATGGGCTGCTTGCAGGACCGCATGCACGTCGTTGGGCAGCGCCCAAAAGGCCGCAACCACCTCTCGGGTGCGGAGGCGGTCCCACGAAGGTCTGAGGTGGGGGGCAAGGAACTGGCTGATGGGTTTGTGGATCTTGTGGGAGACCTTCTGGCTTTGGATGTCTGGAGGGACGGCAGTGTCGACGGGCGGCGGCTGTTCGCGGGCCGTGTACAGGCCCTTGAAAACTTGGCTGCGGAGGCGTGACGCTGAGATTGGAGCATGGCTTGCGCTCCACCGCGTGACGAGTGCCGCTGCGAGGGCCTCAGGGTCCTTGGAGACATACTCCAGCAGTGGGCCTCCTTGTACCAGCGACAGGGGGACGTGTTCGATGACCTTCGTGTCAGACGGGCCTGCGGAGACTGTTACGGTGGCTGTGAGCAGGAGCCCCCGCGGCGTCCACACCCCCGTCACAGCTGTAATAGCCTGGATGTCGCCGTTGGCAGCCGTCCATCGCAGGGCATCACACAAGTCAGCCAGGGCGGGGTCGGTGGCCTGGATAGCTGTATCTGCTGCTTCCAGTGCGTCATCCTTCAGCATGTCCAGCTCTCGCAGGAGACGGTCAGCATCTTCGGACTGGGCGATGTCCATCAGAAACATGGGGAACGGCCCCCGACGAATGGCGCCGCCTCGACCGGTGTCGGGGGCGGGAGAGGGGGTGTCCTGGGACGGTGTTGAGCGGTCTGACATGGTAGGCTGTGGCAAGAAAAGAGCGGGTGGCCTGTGGCCGCAATGTGTCGGGGGGGGGGAGCAGATCGAGGTGTTGGTAAACGGAGGTGCACTGACATCATAGGCAGCCCCAATCGGATGGGGCGCGCAGGAGAGAAACAAGGGGTACCACGAGCGTGGCCATAGTGTGACGAAACAAAGAGCATGGCGCGATGGCGCGGAGTAACATGGGGCCGCCTGGCGGACCGGGTCGGCGAGCGGGGGTCCCAGGACACACAGGGCGGGGGTGCGAGGGGAGCACCGCGCTGGCGCGTGGTGCTGCAACCCTAGCGGCGCACGGGGGAGAGGGGCCCCACGGTGGGACGACGAATCGGACGATTGATGATACCCCTGCACAAGGCGTCACGCTTGAGCGGCGGATACGTCGAATGCAGTCCCCGTCGCGGCTCCCCGCGTAGCGGCCTGGAAGATTGCCACGGCGAGGTCGACGTCTTGCCAGAGCCGAACTTAGAACGACGTGCCCACTGTGAGCAGGAAACGGCTAGCAAGGGGGAGGGACGCACTTGAGGTGCGGCACTCAGCCCTTGGAGACACGGGATGAAGAGGGAGAGAGAGAGTGCACCATACGGGTGGAGTTGAGCGGAGAGGGGGCCACGATGGCAGAGCTGAGTCACGTGGTGGCACGACTATCATGACGATTCACGACTGGTTTCGAGCGCGGCAGTGCGTGTAGGCAATCCGTCCTACAGCTACCATCCTGAGGGTTTTTAGACTGGTGCCAGGTCACCAGTGGGGGCAGTGGGCAGTGGACCTCCTGCAATCCACTGCCTCACTGCCTGGGGCAGTGGGCAGTGCAATTCCTGCAATGCACTGCCTCACTGCCCGGGGGCAGTGGGCAGTGGACCTCCTGCAATACACTGCCCCACTGCCTTGGGGCAGTGGGCAGTGGACCTCCTGCAATACACCGCCTCACTGCCTGGGGGCAGTGGGCAGTGGACCTCCTGCAATACACCGCCTCCCTGCCTGGGGGCAGTGGGCAGTGGACCTCCTTCAATGCACAGCCCCACTGCCTGGGGGCAGTGGGCAGTGGACCTCCTGCAATGCACTGCCTCACTGCCTGGGGGCAGTGGGCAGTGGAACCCCTGCAATGCATTGCCTCACTGCCCTGGGGGCAGTGGGCAGTGGACCACCTTCAATGCACTGCCCCACTGCCTGGGGGCAGTGGGCAGTGGACCTCCTGCAATGCACTGCCTCACTGCCTGGGGGCAGTGGGCAGTGCAACTCCTGCAATGCACTGCCCCACTGCCTGGGGGCAGTGGGCAGTGCAACCCCTGTAATGCGCTGCCCCACTGCCTGGGGGCAGTGGGCAGTGCAGGTTCTGCAATGCACTGCCTCACTGCCCTGAGGCAGTGGGCAGTGCAACTCCTGCAATGCACGGCCTCACTGCCCCGGGGGCAGTGGGCAGTGCAACTCACTGCAATGCACTCCCTCACCGCCTGGGGGCAGTGGGCAGTGGACCTCCTGCAATACACTACCTCACTGCCCGGGGGCAACGGGCAGCGGAGCTCCTGCAATACACTGCCTCACTACCTGGGGGAAGCAGGCAGTGCAACTCCTGCAATGCACTGCCTCACTGCCTGGGGGCAGTGGGCAGTGGAACCCCTGCAATGCACTGCCTCGCTGCCCGGGGGCGGTGGGCAGTGCAACTTCTGCAATGCACTGCCTCACTGCCCTGGGGTAGTGGACAGTGGAACTCCTGCAATGCACGGCCTCACTGCCCTGGGGGCAGTGGGCAGTGCAACTCACTGCAATGCACTGCCTCACCGCCTGGGGGCAGTGGGCAGTGGACCTCCTGCAATACACTACCTCACTGCCCGGGGGCAACGGGCAGCGGACCTCCTGCAATGCACTGCCCCACTGCCCTGGGGGCAGTGGGCAGTGGACCTCCTGCAATGCACTGCCTCACCGCTTGGGGGCAGTGGGCAGTGGAACTCCTGCAGTGCACTGCCCCACTGCCTGGGGGCAGTGGGCAGTGGACCTCCTGCATTGCACTGCCCCACTGCCCTGGGGGCAGTGGGCAGTGGACCTCCTGCAATCCACTGCCTCACTGCCTGGGGCGGTTGGCAGTGCAATTCCTGCAATGCACTGCCTCACTGCCCGGGGGCAGTGGGTAGTGCAACTCCTGCAATACACTGCCCCACTGCCTTGGGGCAGTGGGCAGTGGACCTCCTTCAATGCACTGCCCCACTGCCTGGGGGCAGTGGGCAGTGGACCTCCTGCAATGCACTGCCTCACTGCCTGGGGGTAGTGGGCAGTGGAACCCCTGCAATGCACTGCCTCACTGCCTGGGGGCGATGGGCAGTGGACCTCCTGCAATGCACTGCCTCACTGCCTGGGGGCAGTGGGCAGCGCAACTCCTGCAATGCACTGCCCCACTGCCTGGGGGCAGTGGGCAGTGCAACTCTTGCAATGCACTGCCCCCATGCCTGGGGGCAGGGGGCAGTGGACTTCCTGCAATACACTGCCTCACTGCCTGGGGGAAGCAAGCAGTGGACCTCCTGCAATGCACTGCCTCACTGCCTGGGGGCAGTGGGCAGTGGAACCCCTGCAATGCACTGCCCCACTGCCTGGGGGCAGTGGGCACTGCAGGTTCTGCAATGCACTGCCTCACTGCCCTGAGGCAGTGAGTGGGCAGTGCAACTCCTGCAATGCACTGCCTCACTGCCTGGGGGCAGTGGGCAGTGCAACTTCTGCAATGCACTGCCTCACTGCCCTGGGGTAGTGACAGTGGAACCCCTGCAATGCACGGCCTCAGTGCCCTGGGGCAGTGGGCAGTGCAACTCACCGCAATGCACTGCCGCACTGCTCGGGGGCAGTGGGGAGTGCAACTCCTGCAATGCACTGCCTCACTGCCTGGGGGCAGTGGGCAGTGGACCTCCTGCAATGCATTGCCTCACTGCCTGGGGCCAGTGGACAGTGCAACTTCTGCAACGCAGTGCCCCACTGCCTGGGGGCAGTGGGCAGCGCAACTCCTGCAACACACTGCCGCACTGTCTGGGGGCAGTGGGCAGCGGAACTCCTGCAATGCACTGCCCCACTGCCTGGGGGCAGTGGGCAGTGGACCTCCGGCAATACACTGCCGCACTGCCTGGGGGCAGTGGGCAGTGCAACTCCTGCAATGCACTGCCACACTGCCTGGGGGCAGTGGGCAGTGGACCTCCTGCAATGCACTGCCTCACTGCCTGGGGCCAGTGGACAGTGCAACTTCTGCAACGCACTGCCCCACTGCCTGGGTGCAGTGGGCAGTGCAACTCCTGCAATGCACTGCCTCACTGCCATGGGGGCAGTGGGCAGTGGAACTCCTGCAATGCACTGCCCCACTGCCTGGGGGCAGTGGGCAGTGGAACCCCTGCAATGCACTGCCTCTCTGCCCTGGGGGCAGTGGGCAGTGCAATTCCTGCAATGCACCGCCTCACTGCCTGGGGGCAGTGGGCGGTGCAGCTCCTGCAATACACTGCCGCCCTGTCTGAGGGCAGTGGGCAGCGCAAATTCCTGCAATGCGGTTGTGAAGGCCCCGTTCACCTGCAAATTTTGATCTAGACTAGTGGTGTCGCCTTTTCCTTTTTTTGCCACGGGCCTCTAAAAGAGACACTCTTTTTGAGCAGGGATACCGCACTGCGGAGCAGCTCTCTCCCGCAGCCGGTGTCCCTGTGGCCCCATCATTGCCGTCATGTCGACGTCTCCCTTGTTGTCCTCGTCCCCGTTTTCAGTGTCCTTCCCCAGTCGGAGCCCCGCGTACTACGTTAGGTAATTTCCAATGTGTGCATGCTGCCCTGCAGACTGTTCCTCGAGGTCCTTGTCATCGTCCTCACCTATGTTGCCTCGCTCCTCTACACCACTATTGGACCGCCCGTAGTAGTCAGGTGTGGAGCCAGTTTCCATGTCACCCAAAAGGGGGGTGCCATCTACTGCGCCTGGTTGGTCCTTTGGTTGCTGCGATTCTGGAGCGAGGATTGGAGGGCACTGTTTTCCGCCGCGGGTTGACATTTTGTTTCTTACAAGATAGAAAAGAGCCCACTCCACCCTTCTGGAAGCAATGTTCGCTGCACTTGACGCCCCCATTTGGCCCCCCGTAGATGCAGCCCAAAATGGCACCCCAAAACGTGTCCCTGTGCTATCCACAGGGGAGACCTACATCCGCTGGAAACCAGCTTGAAATCAGTTTCCCGCTGAGCACAGAAGAGGACCCAAATCCGGGTTGCGTAAGATTGCCGGATTGCGCAGAAAAAGCACATGGCACCAAGATGGCATTTACATATGGAGCAATGTAAATAAAAAAAAACCATAAGGTTGGTAACACCAAAAAACAACACCTGACAAGCATGGTAATGTGAAACCGAGAGCCTAGCTTTTTGCCGTGTCAGGCAGTTAAGCGTTAGTAACCGCCAAGTGAACAGGTCAAATAATGGGCACTAGCCTAAAAAGGGTGTAAGTTCGGTATCGGAAACGAACCGTAGCCGTTTACGGCGCCAGAGCCGTAAAAGTATTTACAGCGGTGGCGCCGTAAACGCCGATGCACCGAATGAAAAAGCCCAAAGGACGACGTGCACGTCCCATAGATAGTACAGCACGGCCTCTATCTGTGGAGTACCTACAAGGATTGAGGGATATGTCAAGCCTTGAAACTGTTGAAGACGTGGTACAGGATGCCCTACATGGTGGAGTAGCTATGCAATTTGTGCAGTGGTTCCTCAACTTGAGGAAGGCAAATTCTACATCCACAAAACGAATGCAGGTGCTACAGAGCAATTGGTCCCGGAGAGGGACAAGAAATGGACCACATTGGACAACGCTGTTTTCCCAAAGCACGTGGACCTGTTTCATGTCTCTCACAAAACGGTGCATCGTTTCTCGGAGTCAACATGTGGATGCCCGCTTGGAGAATCTATCCAGGGAGCAAGCATCCCTACTTGTTGGAACACATGTTGTAAACAGTCGAAAACCAAAAATTGCAGTCCCTACGGTGGCCTAGAAAATTGTAGAGCTAGCCAAAAATAACACCATGCTTACTTGGATACACAACTACAATAGCCCCCCCCCCCCCCCCCGCCGCCCGAACAAAAAGCAAATAGGATGAAAAACACATGAATACGGCTCAAAAAATGCTTTACATACCTTGGATGGTCATTTCAGGTGATGGCGATGTCAAAGAAATAAATTCTATTGCCTTTAGCAAATCCACCTCGCAGAGAATCTACTCCAAGCAACACACACACAAAATAGGGGAAAAATGACATAAATACGGCCTAAAACATGTTTTACATAGCTTGGATGGTCATTTTAAATGATCATGGTATCGGAAAAATATGTTTGAAAACTTCCATTTTTGAGCTATCTAGAGTAAAAAACTGCACAAGCAGGTTGTGTACCAATCCCTTGGGAGCCCCCCCCCCCCCCCCTCGACCGAATACCCAAATAGGGTGAAAAACATGTAAATACGGTCTGAAACATGCTTTACATAGCTTGGATGGTCATTTTGGATGGTCACGGTATCACGAAAATAAGTTTCAAAACTTTGATTATTGAGCCGCATAGAGTGAAAAAATCCATAAGCAGGTTGTGTACCAATCGCTTGGGAGCCCCCCCCCCCCCCCCCGGACGTATTAACCAAATTAGGTGAAAAAAGCGAATATACAACCTAAGAAATGCTTTACATACCTTGGATGGTGATATTGTGTGGCTACACTATCACAAAAAAAAGTTTCCAAAACTTCTATTTTTGACCTGCCCGGGGTGAAAACTACAGGTTGTGTACCGGCCCATTCACTGGGCCATTATTGGTGCAAACAGTTATTTGGCGTCTTTGGCACCGGTTGTGACCGGCTCTCAGGAATGTTAGAGACTGCCAAAAACGTCCTTTCGTATCCTAGTAGGCATATGCTGTCACAACATCCCCACTGACACCCCTCAAAGTGGGTACCACGGGGTCACCGAGGTCGCCAAAACCGCCAACATACCAAAAACGGCTGAAAAGTGCATAAACTGCATACGCGCTCGTCCCACTCCGCCCCATACAAACCCCATGAACTCGGTACCCGGAAACACTTTTTGCACTCAAAATGGAAAAAATACTAAAAGATTCATAATTGTCGACCCGAAAAAAGGGGGGGTCATTTTTTGACCCCCCCCCCAACGCCCACCCCACCTCCCTAAAAACCTCAAAAAAGTGGGTTTTAAGTGGGGGGGGTCTGGGGGGGGGGGGGGGGTCCGGACCAAAACCTCATTGGGGGATGCGTTTGTTGGACAAAATAATGATTTTACAAGGGGTTAAACTAACAATTCAACCCCTTGGGCTCGGGTACGCGAATAGGCCTAAAAGGGCCCAATATTGGGGGGGTATGTGGTGTTTTCCCCCATATACGACTGCTTGGCTTTGATCTAACAACCTCTGCGAGGTGATTTATAGAACTTCGATTTTTGAGCGCTACAAAGTGAAAAGATCCTGAAATTGTATGCAAATCCCTTGGGAGACCCCCCGCCCCTTGCGCGACAGATACCCAAATAGGGTGAAAAACACATAAATATTGCGTAAAACACCGAGCCACTACTGCCTAAAAAAATGGGGTTCAAAAACTTCCATTTTTGAGCTGCCCAGGGTGAAAAACTGCATCAGCAGATTGTGTACCAATCCCTTGGGAGATCCCCCCCCTTGGATCCAATACCCGGCCACTCAAAGAACCCGCTAAATTCTATTGCCTTCGGCAAGGCACCTCGAAGAGGGGAGAGGGATGACCATTTTTGAGCTCCCGAAGCTGTAAAACTGCATAAGCAGGTTAGGCCCCAGTCCCCTTGGGAACCCCCCCCCCCCGCCCCAAACACCCAAGTAGGGCGAAAAACGCTTATGGAGGGAATTTGTCTTTTAGCGTCCATTGGAATATGTATAGAGGTCGAGGGGCAGCGAGGTCGAGTTTAGGCGCCCGTGTCCTCCCTTACAAGCACCCCGCCTGAGTCTGCATGGCAGCTAGGAGGGACGAGCCCTAGGTCTCTTCCATGCTTGCCCCGCCGTGCTGCTGCCGTTGCGGCAGTGTGGAATGATGTGAACAGGGCTAGAGGAGCCCCCCCTCGCGTCGCTAGCTGCGGAGGGGGGGGCAGAGCACGTCCGCTATGGACTTGGCGGCCTTTGGCTGTGGAAGCCTGCGACCCCGTGGCGGTGATCGTCGCCCAGACGCAGCGCGGCTACTTAGGGCCGCCGAGATGCGGCAAAAAACATCGGGGAGCGATGCCGGAGGCTCAGCCGCCAGCGGTGGGGGTTGCTCTGCGGGGAGAAGAGAGGCGGGCGCGGGGGAACACCGCGGCACAGGTAGTGCCTTGGGCGGGTCAGCATCAGGATGGGCGCTCTCTAGCGCCGGTCCGGAGTTGTCCCTGGCGGTGGTGGGGGGGGGAACGGATCGGCGTCCCCCCCTCCCGGTTGTGCCCTCACAGCACTCCCCTGGTCAGCCGGGAGGTCGGGCTTGGGTTGCTTCGGGGATCTGGGGTCCCTGGGCCCCGGGGCCAAGGGGGGGGGGGGGGCAACGTAGGCTTAAGGGGGTAATAACCCATGCTTTTACATAGAATATTTGATCATTGTGGATGGTCACAGTATGAAATTCCATTGTCTTCAGCAACTCCGACTCGCAAAGAGTCTACCCTAGGCAACACCCCCCCCAAACAGGGCAAAAACTATATAAATACGCGCTAGAACAAGCTTTACATATCATGGATGGTCATTTTAGGTGATCACGGCATCAAGGAAATAAGTTTTGGAAACTTTGTTTTTTGAGCTGTAAGAGCTCAAAAAGCTGCATATGTAGGTTGTGTACCTATCTCATTTGAACCCCCCGCGCTCTTGAGGTGCACTACGCGTACATGCGCAGCCGTAAACGCAAAAACGGGGGTCGCCGTAAAAAATTGATGCTTTTCAAAAAAAACGCTGTCTGGTAGTGGATAACCCCCCAAAATCAAACCACTGACACCGGCGCCCTCGCGGCAAAATTTTGGACGGGATGTCGGCTTTTTCACCTTTCGTCGAAGCTGATATTTAACAAAAAAGAGATATCATTAATGGATGGACACCTTGTGTGGCTGCATTGTTTCAATCAATGACAAATTGGTGAAGTAATTGTCACCTCAATTCTACACCTTTTTACCTGTTGCTTGATTTGAGTGATGGATCGGAGGCACCTTATGTACACTAGTTGGTACACTTGGAAAAGACACGCGACACAAGACGAGTCTATTGGGGAGAAAAACAAAAAGATACAGCTGCTTTTTTTGGAGGAAACCGGCCCCGATGGAACCACTCGTTTCGGGGGGGGGCACCCTTAAATTTCACGGCGCCAGCGCCGTAAATGAAAATAGAGTGTTGGCTGTAAAAGGGGGGCCGACAAAAGGATACTTAGGATGCAAAGGGGGGGTAGGGACAGGAGAGGCTCAGCAGGCCCTAAGTGCCCCCCCCCCCCCCATCCCCCCCCCTCCACACCACTGTTGTGCGATGGCCCACAGGGTGCAATACACAAACAACAACCAGCAGCAGCATAGCAACATAGCACAAATAACATTGCTAAACAAGCACAGGATGCAATACAAAAATCATGCAGTACGGCAGGTTCTGTCACTGAAACCAAAACGAAGCGTCCATTGATGTGCTCTTAAGCACAGAATCAAAAAAGAAACCTCGGTGTCATCAGGCGAATATATGCCGAAGAAGAAAAAAGCCATGGATTGGCTTGGCCATTGGGCACTATTGGACAAAATATATGGTCTATTACCTCATTTGATACCGAATTCGCAGTTTACGGTGCCAGAGCTGTAAAATTTACGGCGGTAGCGCCGTGAATACCAAACAACATACAAGTCTGCAGTCTCCACCTCTATATGTACGTCGGATTGTACAGATAGCCTACAATGCTGTCTTGTTATGTAGGCATAGGTACTACAATATACATCCCTAGGCTGTCACCTGGAATGTATCCTAGGCTGGTCCAAAAAGGGACTCCAGCTCAGTCTCCCCAATCACCTCAGCGTCAGCAGCCTCTTGCTGCTGAAGGTCACAAGCTGCAGCACCGGGTTTAGGCCGTTTGGCCCTTAGCCCAATCTAAAGGGGTCTGCTTCCTTTTGCCAGGGATGCCATCTAGATGATTGAGGAGTGCGGAGGAGTATCTGCCTGCACTTGTTGCTGACGCTGCTGCAGGACAGGGGTGAGAGTCTTGGGTGCTTCGGCAGCAGGTTTTGCAGCTACATGTGCTTCCTCCTTGGTCTTCTTGTTCCCCTCCATTTCAGTCTCCTTGTGCTTCTTGACAAGGGCAGCAACCTGTCGACGCCTTTCTGCCAAGTCCTCCACGGTCGGACGGTGGACGTTGCTGCTGTCAATGACAGTGCCCTTGCACAGGAGGCCAATCTCATGGCTGAGGTCATGGTCATCAGTGGCTGCATCAGCATTTTTGGCAATCTCCATGTCTTTCGAGAAATGCCGGAGAACCTGGGCTGAAACAACCACAAAGACTAGCCACGTGGGAAAAGCTGTGGCAACCTAAGCTACAACATCCAAACCGCAGTTGCGCTTTGAATGCAGCTGCAACGCGATGCAAAAAAAAAATTGCCCGTCTCCAGGTCAGGCTTCAGCACAGCCCGGATCATCAGCAATGCAATAATGCTGGGGCGAAGCCCCAACTTACTGCCGATATATGGTGGTAGGGATGCAGCTTAGGGCTCATTAGCGTAACACTGAGCATACCTCCCAGTCAAGTGGCCTTGGGGTTAGGCAGAAACAGCTGCCTTTCTTCCTGTGACCCCAAGTACACTATAATGGTGGTTGTAAAATTACACATCTGGGAGGCCCCGTCACCAGTATTCTGGTCGACCCAGTCCTGAACTACCAGGGCCTTGACGACCAGGATGACGGGGGTAACCCCATTGGCGAATCGCTAAATTGAACACCCTCTTCACACTCCACCAGTACACAGTGGGTGTTTCTGCCGGCTGCACCAATACCCAGATTAGCTGCCGCAATCATCATCTTCCGCCGTTCCCCAAACTCTGCCTGGAAAGTGATGCTGTCCTTGGAGCCAGTATTGGGCTCTGCTCCTGCTGGTGTTCCACCCTGAGGGTTGAGCAGGGGATGCCGCAAAGTGGCAAAGGCCGAATCGGACCATATGGGGCTCTTAAGTGGAAGTCTGCCTTGCCAAGGCGCAACTTAGCGTATGCCCTCCCCCCAAGGCCACCCCTGGGTATGAATTTGTCCGCATGCTTCTCATACAGCTGGTTTGACAAATTATGGCAAAGAGCCAGGGTCTCTAAGAATGCGGACAAATATAACCTGCTAATGGGGTTTTTCACCTTTGGAAAGCTCCAAAATCAAAATTTTCGAAACTTATTTTTTTCATTCCGTGATGAGCTGCAATGACCATCCAAGATACGCAGTGAAGCATGTTTTAGGGTTCCTCCGGCATTTGAGGACCTTCAGATTGTTGTTAAGTTTGGCCGTCACAGACAGAGGCTGATCTAGTAACCACTGCGTTAGTTCCTAAACGTCGGTAGTGGTTAGACCAGTTCTGTAGTCTCTGAAACCGGAAGCCCTCACGGGCTCGTAACCAGGCTCGTAGCGGATGTTGATGCTCCAAACAGTATCCACGGATGTACGATCGTGGCTCGAAGCGGCTACGACAAATGCAATACCATTGTATCGCCTGATAGCATCCAATCTCTATGTAACAAGAATAGTGGCTAAACATGTAGTTAGGACCCAAACGTCGCGTATAGTGCGAAACACCATACATGTTTACTCAACATTTCTTTCTGATGCGCAGCAGTTCTTTTTTTGAGGTCGTCACTGGAACCGATGTCCATTATTTTGACCCCATTGGCCAAAATGGCCGCAAACAACGTATCACCATCCAAGTGAGCGATGCCAGTAGTGGCAACCTGTGGAACGACCCGACGGTGTAGGAACAATGCCAGGTCGGTTGTAATCGGCTCCCAGAATTCCGTGCTGCCCGCCCTCCCCGCAGCTTCTTCAAGAATTTCGAGCGGCGTATTAGATGCAAATATTGTTGCTGATACATACTTCTGAGGTGATGAGATGTGGTGGACTTGTAGCCCATTATCTAGCAGAAAATTCTTGCCTATCTTTAAGGCTTTGGTAATATGTGGGGCTCCAATTACAAAAGGAAGATCACCTCAACGGAAAATATGTAACTTTTACGGCAACGGCACTGTAAAAATTTACACCGCCGCCGCCGTAAACGACACATCAACGGTTCATTTAGCCTAGGAGCAGGTTATATATATATACGTGCCATGTCTTTGAGAATCACTTGAATTCTCTTGATAGGGTCGCCCTGGGCGAGGCTTTCCACATATTTTTCGACCAACCCATTGTCCAGTGCACGGCACTGGCCATGTTCACAATTGATGCCCCACGCAATATCGTCCACGGACACCTAACCTCCTGCCTTCAAAATCCACCGGTTGAGGTCGGTTGTGAAGGCCCCGTTCACCTGCAAATTTTGATCTAGACTAGTGGTGTCGCCTTTTCCTTTTTTTGCCACGGGCCTCTAAAAGAGACTCACCCTCTTTTTGAGAAAGGATACCGCACTGCGGAGCAGCTCTCTCCCGCAGCCGGTGTCCCTGTGGCCCCATCATTGCCGTCATGTCGACGTCTCCCTCGTTGTCTTCGTCCCCGTTTTCAGTGTCCTTACCCATTCGGAGCCCCGCGTACTACGTTAGGTAATTTCCAATGTGTGCATGCCGCCCTGCAGACTGTTCCTCGAGGTCGTTGTCATCGTCCTCACCTATGTTGCCTCGCTCCTCTACACCACTATTGGACCGCCCGTAGTAGTCAGGTGTGGAGCCAGTTTCCATGTCACCCAAAAGGGGGGTGCCATCTACTGCGCCTGGTTGGTCCTTTGGTTGCTGCGATTCTGGAGCGAGGATTGGAGGGCACTGTTTTCCGCTGCGGGTTGACATTTTGTTTCTTACAAGATAGAAAAGAGCCCACTCCACCACTTCTAGGAGCAGTGTTCGCTGCACTTGACGCCCCCATTTGGCCCCCCGTAGATGCAGCCCAAAATGGCACCCCAAAACGTGTCCCTGTGCTATCCACAGGGGAGACCTACACACGCTGGAAACCAGCTTGAAATCAGTTTCCCGCTGAGCACAGAAGAGGACCCAAATCCGGGTTGCGTAAGATTGCCGGATTGCACAGAAAAAGCACATGGCACCAAGATGGCATTTGCATATGGAGTAATGTAAATAAAAAAAAACCATAAGGTTGGTAACACCAAAAAACAACACCTGACAAGCATGGTAATGTGAAGCCGAGAGCCTAGCTTTTTGCCGTGTCAAGCAGTTAACCGTCAGTAACCGCCAAGTGAACAAGTCAAATAATGGGCACCAGCCTAAAAAGGGTGTAAGTTCGGTATCGGAAACGAACCGTAGCCGTTTACGGCGCCAGAGCCGTAAATGTATTTACAGCCGTAAACGCCGATGCACCGAATGAAAAAGCCCAAAGGACGACGTGCACGTCCCATAGATAGTACAGCACGGCCTCTATCTGTGGAGTACCTACAAGGATTGAGGGATATGTCAACCCTTGAAACTGTTGAAGACGTGGTACAGGATGCCCTACATGGTGGAGTAGCTATGCAATTTGTGCAGTGGTTCCTCAACTTGAGGAAGGCAAATTCTACATCCACAAAACGAATGCAGGTGCTACAGAGCAATTGGTCCCGGAGAGGGACAAGAAATGGACCACATTGGACAACGCTGTTTTCCCAAAGCACGTGGACCTGTTTCATGTCTCTCACAAAACCGTGCATCGTTTCTCAGAGTCAACATGTGGATGCCCGCTTGGAGAATCTATCCAGGGAGCAAGCACCCCTACTTGCTGGAACACGTGTTGTAAACAGTCGAAAACCGAAAATTGCAGAGCAGTCCCTGCGGTACGCCTAGAAAATTCTATTGCCTTCGGCAAGTCCACCTCGCAGAGAATCTACCGCGAGCAACACGCACCCAAAATAGGGTGGAAACTACATAAATACCGGCTAAAACATGCTTTACATACCTTGGATGATCATTTTAGGTGATCACGGTATCAAAAAAAAAAGTTTCGAAAACTTCGATTTTTGAGCTGCCCAGGGTGACAAACTGCATCAGCAGGTTGTGTACCAATCCCTTGGGAGACCCCCCCCCCCCTTGGACCTAATACCCAAATCGGGTGAAAAACACGTAAATACGGCCTAAAACATGCTTTACATACCTTCGATGGTCATTTTAGGTGATCACGGTATCACAAAAACAAGTTTCGAAAACTTCCATTTTTGAGCTGTCCGGGGTGAAAAACTGCATAAGCAGGTTGTGCACCCGTCCCTTGGGAGACCCCCCCCCCCCCCCCCGACCTGATACCCAAATAGGGTGAAAAACACGTAAATACGGCCTAAAACTGCTTTCCATAGTTGGATGGTCATTTTGGGTGGTCACAATATCAAAAACGTATGTTTCGAAAACTTCCATTTTTGAGCTGTCCGGGTTGAAAAACTGCATAAGCAGGTTGTGCACCCGTCCCTTGGGAGCCCCCCCCCCCCCCCCCCCGACCTAACACCCAAAAAGGGTGAAAAACACGTAAATACGGCCTAAAACATGCTTTCCTTAGCTTGGATGGTCATTTTAGGTGGTCACAATATCAAAAAAACAAGTTTCGAAAACTTCGATTTTTGAGCTGTCCGGGTTGAAAAACTGCATGAGCAGGTTGTGCACCCGTCCCTTGGGAGACACCCCCCCCCCCCGGACCTAACACCCAAATAGGGTGAAAAACACGCAAATACGGCCTAAAACATGCTTTGCATAGCTTGGATGGTCATTTTAAGTGGTCACAACATCAAAAAAACAAGTTTCGAAAACTTCGATTTTTGAGCTGCCCATAGTGAAAAAGTGCATAAGCAGGTTGTGTACCAATCCCTTGGAAGACCCCCCCCCTCGGACCTAATACCCAAATCGGGTGAAAAACACGTAAATACGGCCTAAAACATGCTTTACATAGCTTGGATGGTCATTTTAGGTGATCACGATGTCAAAAAAGTAAGTTTCGGAAACTTCGATTTTTGAGCTGCCCAAGGTGAAAAACTGCATAAGCAGGTTGTGTACCTCCCCATTCACTAGGCCATTATTGGTGGAAACAGTCATTTCGCGTCTTTGGCACGGGTTGTGAACGGCCCTAGGCAAGG
>OZ038381.1:88581605-88717921 GCA_964036045.1 Eutreptiella sp. 'Long Island Sound 2002'
CCTAATACCCAAATCGGTGAAAAACACGTAAATACGGGCTAAAACATGCTTTACATACCTTGGATGGTCATTTTGGGTGATCACAATATCACAAAAACAAGTTTCGAAAACTTCCATTTTTGAGGCTGTCCGGGGTGAAAAACTGCATAAGCAGGTTGTGCACCCGTCCCTTCGGAGACCCCCCCCCCCCGACCTGATACCCAAATAGGGTGAACAACACGTAAATACGGCCTAAAACATGCTTTACATAGCTTGGATGGTCATTTTGGGTGGTCACAATATCAAAAATATATGTTTCAAAAACTTCCATTTTTGAGCTGTCCGGGGTGAAAAACTGCATGAGCAGGTTGTGCACCCGTCCCTTGGGAGCCCCCCCCCCCCCCCCCCCGGACCTGATACCCAAATAGGGTGAAAAACACATAAATACGGCTAAAACATGCTTTGCATAGTTTGAAATGTCCATTTTGGGTGGTCAGAATATCAAAAAAACAAGTTTCGAAAACTTCGATTTTTCGGCTGTCCGGGGTGAAAAAACCGCACAAGCAGGTTGTGTACCAATCCCTTGGGAGCCCCCCCCCCCCCCCCCCGGACCTAATACCCAAATAGGGTGAAAAACATGTAAATATGGCCTAAAAATTGCTTTACATACCTTGGATGGTCATTTTAGGTGGTCACAATATCAAACAAACAAGTTTCGAAAACTTCGATTTTTGAGCTTCCCAGGTTGAAAAACTGCATAAGCAGGTTGTGTACTGGCCCATTCACTAGGCCATTATTGGTGGAAACAGTCATTTCGCGGTCTTTGCACGGGTTGTGGACGGCCCCAGGCAAGGCTAGAGACTGCAAAAAACGTCCTTCCGTATCCTAGTAGGCATATACTGTCACAACATCCCCACTTGCACCCCTCAGAGTAGGTACCACGGGGTCACCGAGGTCGACGAACATAGCAAAAATGGCTGAAAAGTGCATAAACTGCATAAGCGCTCGTCCACTCCGCCCCATACAAACCCCATAGAGTCGGGACCCGGAAAAACTTTTTCGGCTCAAAATCGAAAAAACCAAAAGATTCATGATTTTCGACCCAAAAAAAGGGGGGGTCATTTTTTGACCCCCCCCCCCCACCCCCACCCCCCCCCCTCCCTCAAAACCTGAAAAAAGTGGGTTTCAGTGGGGGGGGTCTGGGGGGGGTCCGGACCAAAAACTCATTGGGGGATGCGATTATTGACAAAATAATGATTTTACAAGGGGTTAAACTAACAATTCAACCCCTTGGGGTAGGGTACGCGAATAGCCCCAAAAAAGCCAAAATGGGGGGGTATGTGGCGTTTTCCCCATATATACGCCTGCCTGGCTTTGATCTAACAACCTCTGCGAGGTGATTCTATTGCCTTCGGCAAGTCCACCTCGCAAAGAATCTACCGCGAGCAACACACACCCAAAATAGGGTGGAAACTACATAAATACCGGCTAAAACATGCTTTACATACCTTGGATGATCATTTTAGGTGATCACGGTATCAAAAAAACAAGTTTCGAAACTTCGATTTTTGAGCTGCCCAGGGTGACAAACTGCGTAAGCAGGTTGTGTACCAATCCCTTGGAGACCCCCCCCCCCTTGGACCTAATACCCAAATCGGGTGAAAAACACGTAAATACGGGCTAAAACATGCTTTACATACCTTGGATGGTCATTTTGGGTGATCACAATATCACAAAAACAAGTTTTCGAAAACTTCCATTTTTGAGCTGTCCGGGGTGAAAAACTGCATAAGCAGGTTGTGCACCCGTCCCTTCGGAGACCCCCCCCCCGACCTGATACCCAAATAGGGTGAACAACACGTAAATACGGCCTAAAACATGCTTTACATAGCTTGGATGGTCATTTTGGGTGGTCACAATATCAAAAATATATGTTTCAAAAACTTCCATTTTTGAGCTGTCCGGGGTGAAAAACTGCATGAGCAGGTTGTGCACCCGTCCCTTGGGAGCCCCCCCCCCCCCCCCCCCGGACCTAACACCCAAATAGGGTGAAAAACACATAAATACGGCCTAAAACATGCTTTGCATAGTTTGAAATGTCATTTTGGGTGGTCACAATATCAAAAAAACAAGTTTCGGAAACTTCGATTTTTGAGCTGCTTGGGGTGAAAAACTGCATAAGCAGGTTGTGTACCTACCCATTCACTAGGCCATTATTGGTAAAAACAGTCATTTCGCGTCTTCGGCACGGGTCGTGAACGGCCATAAGCAAGGCTAGACACTGCAAAAAACGTCCTTTCGTATCCTAGTAGGCATATACTGTCACAACATCCCCACTCACACCCCTCAGAGTGGGTACCATGGGGTCACCGAGGTTGCCAAAACCGCCAACATAGCATAAATGGCTGAAAAGTGCATAAATTGCATAAGCGCTCGTCCCACTCCGCCCCATACAAACCCTATGGAGTCGGGACCCGGAAACACTTTTTCGGCTCAAAATCCCAAAAAAACCAAAAGATTCCTGATTTTCGACCCAAAAAAAGGGGGGTCATTTTTTTCGACATTTTTGACCCCCCCCCCCACCCCCCCACCCCCCCCCACCCCCCCCCCCCCCCCCCCCCCCCCTAAAAAGTGGGTTTCAAGTGGGGGGGGTTTGGGGGGGTCCGGACCAAAAAACTCATTGGGGGATGCGGTTATTTGACAAAATAATGATTTTACAAGGGGTTAAACTAACAATTCAACCCCTTGGGGTAGGGTACGCGAATAGGCCCAAATGGGGGGGTATGTGGCGTTTTCCCCATATATACGCCTGCCTGGCTTTGATCTAACAACCTCTGCGAGGTGATTCTATTGCCTTCGGCAAGTCCACCTTGCAGAGAGTCTACCCCAAGCAGCACACACCCCGAATAGGGTAAAAACTATATAAACACAGGCTAAAATATGCTTTACATAGCTTGGATGGACATTTTAGATGATCACAATATCAAAAACTTAAGTTTCGGAAACTTCGATTTTTGAGCTGTATAGGGTGAAAAACTGCATAAGCAGGTCGTGTACCAATAACGTTTGACCCCCCCCCCCCCCCCCGCGCCCGATACCCTAATAGGGTGAAAAACATGCAATTACGGCCTAAAACATGCTTTACATACCTTGGATGGTCATTTTGGGTGGTCACAACATCAAAAAAATCAGTTTAAAAAACTTCCATTTTTGAGCTGTCCGGGGTGAAAAGCTGCATAAGCAGGTTGTGTACCAATCCCTTGGGACCCCCCCCCCCCCCCCCGGACCTAATACCCAAATAGGGTGAAAAACATGTACATACGGCCTAAAACATGCCTTACATACCTTGGATGGTCATCTTAGGTGGTCACAACATCAAAAAAACCAGTTTTGAAAACTTCGATTTTTGAGCTGCCCGGGATGAAAAACTGCATAAGCAGGTTGTGTACCAATCCCTTGGGACCCCCCCCCACCCGAAGCTAATTCCCAAATAGGGTGAAAAACACGTAAATACGGCCTAAAACATGCTTTACATACCGTGGATGGTCATTTTAGGTGATCACGATATCAGAAAAACTTCGATTTTTGAGCTGTGTAGGGTGAAAAACTGCATGAGCAGGTTGTGTACCGGCCTATTCACTAGGCCATTATTGGTGGAAACAGTCATTTTGCGTCTTTGGCACGGGTTGTGACCGGCTCTCAGCAAGACTACAGACTGCAAAAAACTTCCTTCTGTATCCTAGTAGGCATATACTGTCACAACATCCCCACTCACACCCCTCAGACTGGGTACCATAGGGTCACTGAGGTCGCCAAAACCACCAACATAGCAAAAATGGCTAAAAGTGCATAAATTGCATGAGCGCTCGCCCCACTCTGCCCCATACAAACCCTATGGAGTCGGGACCCGGAAACACTTTCTCGGCTCAAAATCGAAAAAAACCAAAAGATTCATGATTTTCGACCCAAAAAAAGGGGGGGTCATTTTCTTCGACATTTTTGACCCCCCCTCCCCACGCCCCCCCACCCCTCCCTGAAAACCTGAAAAAAGTGGGTTTCAAGTGGGGGGGGTCTGGGGAGGTCCAGACCAAAAACTCATTGGGGGATGTGTTTATTGGACAAAATAATGATTTTACAAGAGTTAAACTAACCATTCAACCCCTTAGGGTAGGGTACACGAATAGGCTCAAAAAGGCCAAAATGGGGGGGTATGTGGCGTTTTCCCCATATATACGCCTGCCTGGCTTTGATTTAACAAGCTCTGCGAGGTGATTCCATTGCCTTCAGCAAGTCCACCTCGCAGAGAATCTACTCCAAGCAACGCACACACAAAATAGGGGGAAAATGACATAATTACGGCCTAAAAATTGCTTTACATAGCTTGGATGGTCATTTTAAGTGAGCGGGTTATCCGAAAAATAAGTTTGAAAACTTCCATTTTTGAGCTATCTAGAGTAAAAAAATTGCATAAGCAGGTTTTGTACCCATCCCTTGGGAGCCCCCCCCCCCCCCCCCCGAGCTAATACCCATATAGGGTGAAAAACACGGAAATACGGCCTAAAACATTCTTTACATAGCTTGGATGGTCATTTTAGGTGAACGCAATATCAAAAAGACAAGTTTCAAAAACTTACTTTTTTGAGCTGCCCAGGGTGAAAAACTGCATAAGCAGGTTGTGTACCAATCCCTTGGGAGCCCCCCCCCCTCCCCCTTGGACATAACACCCAAATAGGGTGAAAACCCCGTAAATACGGTCTAAAACATGCTTTACATAGCTTGGATGGTCATTTTGGATGATCACGGTATCAGAAAAATGACATTCGAGAACTTCGATTTTGGAGCTGCCCACGGTGAAAGACTGCATGAGCAGGTTGTGTACCAATCCTTTGGGAGACCCCCCCCTTGCGCCGAATACCCAAATAGGGTGAAAAACAGGTAAATAAGGCCTAAACCATGCTTGACATAGCTTGGATGGTCATTGTTAGGCGATCACGGTATCGGGAAAATAAGTTTGAAAACTTCCATTTTTGAGCCGTCCAAAGTGAAAAACCGCATAAGCAGGTTGTGTACCAATCCCTTGAGAGACCCCCCCCCCCCCCCTAGACCCAATACCCATATAGGGTGAAAACCCCGTAAAAACGGCCTAAAACATGCTTTACATAGCTTGGATGGTCATTTTGGATGACAACGGTATCAGAAAAATAACTTTCAAAACTTCCATTTTTGACCGCCTA
This sequence comes from Eutreptiella sp. 'Long Island Sound 2002', assembly GCA_964036045.1. NCBI lineage: Eukaryota > Euglenozoa > Euglenophyceae > Eutreptiales > Eutreptiaceae > Eutreptiella > Eutreptiella sp. 'Long Island Sound 2002'. Next base: position 88,586,819 of record OZ038381.1, read on the forward strand.
GGGTGAAAAAATCCATAAGCAGGTTGCGTACCAATCGCTTGGGAGCCCCCCCCCCCCCCCCCACCCGGATCTGATACCCAAAAAGGGTGAAAAAAACGTATATACAACGTAAGACATGCTTTACATACATTGGATGGTCATATTGTGTGGTCACAGTATCATAAAAGAAAGTTTCGAAAAACTTTCGATTTTTGACCTGCCCGGGGTGAAAAACCAGAGGTTGTGTACCAGCCCATTCACTAGGCCATTATTGGTGCAAACAGTCGTTTGGCGTCTTTGGCACCGGTTGTGACCGGCTCTCAGCAAGGCTACAAACTGCCAAAAACGCCCTTTCGTATCCTAGTAGGCATATACTATCACAACATCCCCACTCACACCCCTCAGAGTGGGTACCACGGGGTCACCGAGGTCGCCAAAACCACCAACATAGGAAAAATGGCTAAAAAGTGCATAAATTGCATGAGCGCTCGCCCCACTCCGCCCCATACAAACCCCATTGAGTCGGGACCGGGAAACACTTTTTCCGCTCAAAATAAAACAAAACTAAAAGATTCATGATTTTGGACCCAAAGAAAAAGGGGAGGTCATTTTTGACCCCCCCCCACCCCCCCCCACCTCCCTCAAAACCTCAAAAAAGTGGGTTTCAAGTGGGGGGGGGGGGGTCTGGACCAAAAACTCATTGGGGGATGCGGTTATTTGACAAAATAATGATTTTACAAGGGGTTAAACTAACAATTCAACCCCTTGGGGTATGGTACGCGAATAGGCCCAAAAAGGCCCAAAATGGGGGGGTATGTGGCATTTTCCCCCATATACGCCTGCTTGGCTTTGATCTAACAACCTCCGCGAGGTGATTTTGCGGGCTTGTGTGGCTTTGATCTATCATCCTCTGCGGGGTGTTTTCTATTGCAAAAATTCTACTGCCTTCGACAAGTCCACCTTGTAGAGAATCTACCCCAAGCAACACAGCCCCAAAATAGCGTAAAAAATACATAAATATACGCTAAACATGCTTTACTGCGTATCTTGGACGGTCATTTTAGGTGATCACGGGATCCAAAAAATAGGTTTCGAAAACTTTGAATTTTGAGCAGCCCAGGGTGAAAAATTGCATTAGCAGGTTGTGTACCAATCCCGTTTGACCCCCCCCCCTCCGCACCCAATACCTAAATAGGGTTAAAAACACACAAAAAACGGCCCAAAACATGCTTTAAATACCTTGGATGGTTATTTTAGGTGATCACGATATCAAAAAAAGAAAGTCTCGAAAACTTCAATTTTTGAGCCAGGGTGAAAAACCGCAATAGCAGGTTGTGCACCGGCCCATTCACTCATGTGGGCCATTGTTGGTGGAAGCAACCATTTCGCATCTTTGGCACGGGTTTTGACCGGCCCGAAGCAAGGCTACAGGCGCAAAAAAACACCCTTTCGTATCCTAGTAGGCATACGATCATAACATCCCCACTCACACCCCTCAGAGTGGATACCACAGGGTCACCGAGGTCGCCAAAACAGCCAACATACCAAAAATGGCTGAAGAGTGCATAAATTGCATGAGCGCTCGTCCAACCCCGCCCAATACAAACCCCATGGAGTCGGGACCCGGGAACACTTGTTCCGTTCAAAATAAAAAAACCAAAAGATTCATGATTTTCGACCAAAAAAAGGGGGGGTTGATTTTTGAACCCCCCCCCCCTCAAAACCTCAAAAAAGTGGGTTTCAAGTGGGGGGGGGGTTTGGGGGGGTCCGGACCAAAAACTCATTGGGGGATGCGTTTATTGGACCAAAAAAAAAGATTTTACAAGGGGTTAAACTAACAAATCAACCCCTTGAGGTAGGGTACGCGAATGGCCGGAAAAAGGCCCAAAAAGAAGGGTATGTGGTGTATTCCCCAATGTTGCCGCCCTGTGTGGCTTTAATCTAGCATCCTCTGTGGGGTGTTTTTTTTTGCAAAATTCTATTGCCTTTGACGAGTCCACCTCATAGAGAACCTACCCCAAGCAACACACACCCAAAATACACCCAAAATAGGGTAAAAACTACATGAATACAGGCTAAAACATGCTTTATTGCGTATCTTGGATGGTCATTTTAGGTGATCACACGATCCAAAAAATAAGCTTCGAAAACGTTGATTTTTGAGCTGCCCAGGGTGAAAAATTGCATTAGCAGGTTGTGTACCAATCCCCTTTGACCCCCCCCCCCCCCCCCGCAGCCAATACCCAAATAGGGTGAAAAACACACAAATACGGCCCAAAAAATGCTTTACATACCTTGGATGGTCAATTTAGGTGACCACAGTGTCAAAAAAAATAAGTTTCAAAAACTTCGATTTTTGAGCTGTCCAAGGTGGACAAGGTGAAAAACTGCATTAGCAGGTTGTGCACCGGCCCATTCACTCATGTGGGACATTATTGGTGGAAGCAGCCATTTCGCATCTTTGGCACGGGTTTTGACCGGCCCGAAGCAAGGCTACAGGCGCAAAAAAAAACGCCCATTCATATCCTAGTAGGCATACGATCATAACATCCCCACTCACACCCCTTAGAGTGGGTACCACAGGGTCACCGAGGTCGCCAAAACCGCCAACATAGCAAAAATGGCTTAGTGCATAAACTGCATGAGCGCTCGTCCCACTCCGCCGAATACAAACCCCATGGAGTCGGGACCCGGGAACACTTATTCCGTTCAAAATAAAAAAAACCAAGTTTCATGATTTTCGACCCAAAAAAAGGGGCGTTGATTTTTGAAACCCCCCCTCAAAACCTCAAAAAAGTGGGTTTCAAGTGGGGGGGGGGGGGGTCCGGACCAAAAACTCATTGGGGGATGCGTTTATTGGACAAAAAAAGGATTTTACAAGGGGTTAAACCAAAAATTCAACCCCTTGAGGTAGGGTACGCGAATGGCCGGAAAAAAGCCCAAAATGGGGAGGTATGTGGCATTGTCCCATGTATACGGGCCTACGTGGCTTTGATCTAACATCCTCTGCGAGGTGATTTTGAAGCTTTTGGGCGGCCCATGGCTCGGGCTAGATGGGCCCAGTGGCCACTGCATGGGTCCCCATGGGCGCTCAAGTACCTGTATTGTCACCAAATGATCGCCCAAACCCATCCTAGGGGCAACAGAAAGGTTTCGGAAAAAATTGACATGTCAAAAGTTTCAAGTGTCACTAAGCAGCCTACGCACAGCAATTTTGGGGCTTTCAGAGGGCCCATGGCTCGGGCTACATAGGCCTGGCGGCCACTACGTGGGTCCCCATGGGTGCTCAAGTACCGGTACTGTCACAAAATGATCACCCAAACGCATCCTAAGGGCAACGGGAGGGTTTCATGAAAAATCGAATTTCAAAAAACTTTTACGTGCCACTAAACAGCCTATCCAGTGTGAAAACGGCTAAGCCGTCACTGGCAAGGGGCCATATGGGGGGGGGCGACTGGGGGTACCTGAAGTTGGGACCTGGGACCCCCTAGGAGTGATGTCGTCCCCTATTTTTAGCCATTGCGAGCCCTTCATAGGGGCAAATGCACACTAATAACCATCCAATTCACGTCTAAAACATGTTTTTTTGTGTTTGTGTTTACAAGCTCCAAGCCCTCAACCTTGCAGCACTAAACATTCCAGATCCCTGCATGTGGCAAAGCAGCCATGACACAGGTGCGTGGTGTGTAAGCCATGCCAGCAACATTTGTTAAAAACAAAGCATCTTTTGCATAGTTGCACTCACTAGTCAGAGGCAACAGCAACAGCGCAGCACCTGATTCCGCATCATAATCCACAGGACCTTCAATCTCTGTCACATACTCAGCACTGAAAACAAGAGCGAACCTCAGGAAGACCAGACACATCATAAAAGTCCAAAAAAAAAAAGCATTGATGCAGATGTTATATTCCAGTGTCTGTCAGGCACTTGAGACCTGAAGGTGAACTGATGAAGCCGCCACTTCTCTTAAAGCGGCCCAAAATGCGACAGGTCACATCCTGAAACGTGCTGCCACCACCACTGCAGCAGCAGTGTGTATCTGTGTCACATACAGCCTTTATGTGTCTGCCTGGGTGGTACGCTTGACCAAAATATTCAACAACCCTCTCCCTAGGGACAAAGCACAGCAACAAAACATTACATGCCTATGACTTCAGCATGGCCACCCCACCCCTAATCTTGGGATGCACTACGCGCACAGATACAGCCGTAAACCCCCAAACCTAGGGCGCCGTAAAAAATTCATACTTTTTGAAAACATGTGTGAGAGAGGGCTTTAACCCCCTCAATCACCGATGGGGACCCAAGTCAATATTTACAGTGCCGGCACTGTAAATATTGCAAAATCTCAGTCAAATTTTCCATTTTCTCTACACCGAAATGTATCTGAAAAACACAGTTCCAGCAACCTGTTGTACCAATATGTCACACCCTGGGCCTTGTTCAGCTCCGGCACGATGGTTTATTGGTAGCCCCGGAGGAATATGGAAAAAGAAACGAAAAAGAGAAGGATAGGTGCAAGGTCTAATTTGCAAAGCAGAGGCAAGGCTTTTGTCTATTTGTACAACTGCAAGGAATGAAATATTGATCCCTGCAAGTCAAACAGCCTGTCAAAATATCACGTCTTGGTAATTTTCGGTGTAGAGATTCTGCTTCCACGGAAGTCTCTCTGCGAAAATGTAAAAAATGACGGCTGTCAAAAGCATCAAAATGTGGTGGAAATGTTGTTACTCACTACAGGGGTGGGGCACAGATGCCTAGATGGGGAGGAACTTGCACAGTCCACTGATACCACTTCTGCTCAACCGGTACTTCCCTCTTGCTCCTACCCTTGTGGCACACAGTACATCCCTTCCCCCCCCCCAACCCCCTCTTACCTGTTAGATGATGCTGAAGAACACAAACAAGATGATGCTGAAGAACACAAACACAGCAGGCATAGCACGTAGATCATCACAGTTTTTGCAACATCTCTTAGTAGTAAATTTCTGTCACTCCAACTTTCAACAAAGCGTTCATTAGCTGTGCACCAGCGCAAGGATCATGAGGTTATAGCATACCAAATTACTCAGGTATGTCTTTCGCTGCGAGTCAAATGTCCCATATAACTCCCTATAGGTATATTTTTGCTGGGTTTTTAGACAAAGACATGTATGGTCCGTTGCCCATTCACCTTATTGCCTATCTTGTATCCATGTGTTGCAAATTTCTGGTTGTGCCTGTGACCTGGAAACAAACCCAAATAGGCTATTTACGGCGTCAGCACCGTAAAATGAAATGCGGATGGAAACGTTGCAAAAAATATACACAATGTACAATGTGCATTGCATAAGAAAATGAATGCAAAGTGACTGTTGTTGTTGGCAAGGAAAGATACCTTACCATTGTCAATTCAAAAAGAAGCCATCGGTGGTATAAGTAGATCATTCAGTGGTATCATGCCGAAAACTGCTGCTCACGCAGTGAGAGGGGGCTTTCCTCAGGGCAAAAAATTGTTTCCGGCTCCAGCACCGTAAAATGAACATCAGGGTTACATATGTGGACATATACATCATGTGCATTGCATACAGTCCAAATACAACCAACCACCTTTGAAAAGCAACAAACCCTGTACGTCATGATAATAGTGATAATAATAATTGTCACAGCAGTAAACAAGACCACTCAAACAAAACTAAAGTTGCCCTAGAACATGTGACTGTTCACCCCAAACAAGGAGTTCAGCTGCGACTCCCCAAGTGCCTCAGTGTCAGATGCGACAGACTGCAAGTCCGAAGCCCCATTAGTCTTTGGGCGCTTGGCCTTGAGATCCACCTGACGCGCCTGCTTTCTCTTGGGGCTGCCTGTGACGCGCCTGCTTTCTCTTGGGGCTGCCTGTGGTACCGCCCTTTGTAGGACTGCTGCAACTTGCTCTGGCACTCTACATATCTTGGGCGTCGTGCCCAGCATTTTGCCGACCTGGGTCAGTCCTACCCTTGCGCTTCGCTGCTTCTGGTGGCACAGTGATTGACACTTGCCACCGGGGGAAGGCTGTGGCCACTGCCGCCACCAAATCCAAAGCGGAGTTCCGCGTTGGATGCAGGCACAAAGTCACAGAAGAAAAATTCTTGTCCCTAGGTCACGCTTAAGCCCAGCAAGGAGCATCACCATCGCAATAATGCTGGGTCGAAGACCCAGCGTACTGCTACTATGACTTGGCAACGATGCCGCCTTAGGGCTAAGCGGCGCCACAGAGAGCATGCCACCCAACCCCGTCAACCTGGGTTTGGGCAGGCAGAGCTGTGCGACCCAAGATACAAAGTACAGGTCGCTGAAAAATTACAAACCTGCGATGCCCCATCCCCAGTGTTTTGGTCCAGCCAATCCTCGGTAACAATGGCTTTCCCAAACATAATGATTGAGGTACCCCCATTGGCCACCCTGAGGAGGCCCTCATTGTATGGGACGCCGCCATCAAAGCACTCCACCACAATACAATGGGTACTCCTGGCGTTGGCCACTGCCATCAAGTCGCTACTAGCCACGACAACCTTCTTGTAGTCGCCAAATTCGGCTTGATGGCCCACAACATCCTTCATAGCAGTGGGTGCTGCAGATGGCACTGCTACCTTTCCAAAGGGGTTGAGCATACACTGCCGAAGGGCTGCGAATACTCACTAACCGGCTCTTTGGCACTCTTCAGAGCTTGGATGCAAAACCCAACCCCAGAGCAGGTAGTCAAAACACACACTGCTCACATGCGCGCTCGCACACACACACACACACACAATTGTGAAGCCTTGGATCCCACGTGCAAGATCCATGGCTGCTATTGGCCACGGCAAGTGCAACAGGATCAGCCTATGCCTGCGGCGTCTATTCCATATGTTTGGTATGTCTTCCATCTCATCATGACCTCATGGGGGAGTCTTCACATATCCCCCATCAATTGAGGTCTCATATAAGTGGCAACGCGACAGAGCGTTGGCCTCATGAAGGATTCGACCCTCGTCTTTCCTTCTTCGACGATCCACAAGCAGATCAGGAATTTCCATAGTTTTATTCTGGTGACCGATTTTTGGCAATTTTGGAGTGTTTTGTCGGTTTCCCTGTCCCCATGGAAATTGCCGCTCGTCGTCGCCTGTGCACGTGACTTCCGGCGATTTTGCGTCTCGAGTTTTGTGGGAGGAATTTCTCCAATACCTTTGAGGTTCCAAGGAAAGTTAAGGGTTGAATCTGCAGCATTTTTCATGTACTTTTATCCTATCAACTTTCGAGAATTTTTCGCCATCGCGTTTGGATAAAAGCAACGCGCAAGCTTTTTTGGCGCGCGCACGAGATCATGGAACCCATGCACCATGAGTATGTGGCAAGAAGGGACTATCCCTCCTTTGCCTCTCTATGGTGTCTCCTTTGTGTGAGCACCTCAAAAGTTTCAGCAGTGCAACAAGAAGACGGCACGTGGAAGTTTGAAAGAACAGGGTTATGCAAAGTTTAGGGGCCTGGGAGGTTTCTCACGGTCATGGAGGTTGTGGCATGGGGGATGCCTCCACTGGGCTCTGCCCCAACGTCACATGCACTAATCTACACAAAGGAGAGGCAAGGGAGAGAGTTGTGTGGAACTAAGAGAGGTCTCAATGTTGCAACAAGTGCCCAACGCTTGGTACACGCTAGAAGACCCAATCTTGATCTAGCCTAGAACGCTCTAGCTAGAACGTTCTAGCCTAGATTAGATCAATACTAGAACGATGTAATGTCTACCCACATATCCCAATTTCTTCATTGTTCCCCCGTGCATGCTTGCTATTGTCCGTAGTTCATTGTTCCATGCTTCCTTCTCTCGCGCCTAGATATTGCACATTTCTTTGCAATGAAACGCCCCGCCACTTCCCCCCTTGCTCCCTCCTCAACCGGGAAGGATACTTCCCTCTTGTCTAAGGCACCATGGGAGTTGAGTGGGGAATCTAACCTCAAGGATGAGCGGGTGGGCCATTACTTGGCCACGTGGGCGGTATCATGCCCCCTAGCACGGCGGCAATTCAACAACGCCGTCCAATATGTGAACTCCGCCACTTCTACCCATACCACGGGTGAGGCATGCAAGGCCGCCGTTGAGGCATACGCCGCCTCCCTTCTCCCCCCCACCGCCATGTGTGAACTAGTGCTCAACATGAGGGCCCCCAAGTCCTCGTGGAGGACCCTCTCCGAGCTCTACACGCTCCGCAAGTTGGAGTCTCACCGCACCGTCCCTGGTGGCCCCTACTCCCGTCCAAATTGTACGGAGCGGGCTTTCCAAGCCCGTTGGAAGGAGTTGGTCACCCCGGTGCAATTGGATGACCCCGTTGCCACGGTGTTGCCCAAGGCCACCGGGATCTCATGGCCCTTCGCCTCATGGGTCACATACATCCTCTCCCGGCCGGGCTTGGTGCGGTCAATCAACCGCAACTTCCTGTTGACGTTCATCGTCCGGGTAGATGCCTACCCCGTGGCCGGGGGCAATTGGACCCAACTCACCATCTCCTTGGCCAACTTCGACCGCTTGGCCCGCTCCCCCGCGGGCCTTTGGGTGTTGAGCATGGCCAATTGCGATGACAAGGCCATGGACACCCTTGGGACGTTGTGGAAGAGCAATTGGGAGGTACTCCTCTCACCTAGTGCCTTTCGCTCGTTCTAGTTTTGATCTTTTCGGCTTCGAACACCGCTCGCTAGAAGCTAGATCAGGGGTTGCCATAATAAAAAATAAAAAAACCTCGGAGTGTCCAATACGCCCTATGATGGCGGCCGGTGGGTAACTGATGGCAGTTGGTGGGTAACCGATGGCGGTTGGTGGGTAACCGATGGCGGTTGGTGGGTAACGGATGGCGGTTGGTGGGTAACCGATGGCGGTTGGTGGGTAGCCACCAAACATCAGAGAGTGACTGCCTTAGTAAAAAAAAAAAGGCTGAGCGTCCTTATGGCAATACCTGAGCTAGATTGGACTAGACTAGAACAAAATTAACCACCCCCCATGTCACGTGTTTAGGTGATTCAAGATATCATCGACACGGGGCTAGTCCAATGGGGGGCCTCCAAGGAGGAGGCAAAGGTGATCCTCGGGGGGGATCAACCGTGGACGCGAAGGGTGATCGGGGTGTCCACCTGCCCCCAAGTGGGCTCCATGTTCAATAAGGGGATATGGAATGCCCAAACGAAGACTTGGGAGGGTAGTGCTATCCCGCGGACCATGGAGGGTGATGAGGCCAACTACACGGCCTTCCTCCTTGGGACGCCTTCCTTGCAAGCGCCGGCTGTAGTACACAGCGTATTTTGAAATTGCCACGTGCCTAGGTCGTCTTGTGCATTTTGCACTTGACAATGGCCATGGGCCGCTTGTTGGGGGAGTTTGTCGGCCGGGAGGCTAGGTCGCTCACCCCTGCGCTCCGTCAAGACCTGCAAGTTCTCCTGTCGGAGAGGCGTGCAGGTTGGAGCGTTTATGGGTCAGCTTCCCCGGACAGGGAAGAGACGGCCAATTTTTTTGACGCATGGCCAGATATTGCTAGGTGCCTCGGCATTAGGCCGGGCACGGCCAAGTACAAGGCCATCGCGAACATGTGGGACCTGCTGCAGGCCCTCTATTGTACATATCAGGGCCCTAACCCGTTGAACTGTGATGCCGCGCCACTGTACTGTCGGAACAGCATCATGACCCCCAAACCCCCCCCCAAGGCCCCCAAGAAAAAACCCCGCCACTTCGAGAGTAGCGACGAAGAGCCCCCCCCCCCAAGCCCAGCATAGCAAGCCCAAGGCCAAGGCCAAGCCCCAGGCCAAGGCCAAGGGCAAAGCCACCCCCCCCCCACCCCAAGCCCCCCCTTGCAAGATAGGGGCCGGGACCCCTATGGGAATGTGACGGGTGTGGGGGACACCCGGTATGTCCTTTGGGCGGAGGGGGGCAATGGGGGGACCGTCAGCCAAGTGACGGTGTTGGGGAATTGGGATGAGGAGTTGGACCCGGGGGAGTGGTGGGTGGTGTCGCAGGGGTCCAATGGGGAGGGGGAGGGGGGGAGGAAGGGGAAGAAGGGGAAGAAGAGGAAGCAGGAGAAAAGAGGGGGCACCTTCCGGGTGCCGGGGGAGCTTCTCTTCCGCACCCGGGAGGAGGCGGAGGCCCACCTCCGGGAGGCCTTGGGGGCCGGGGACGAGGGGGACGACGGGGATGACAGGCATGACGAGGGGGACGAGGGTGGTGACAATGGGGAGGGGGGTGACAAGGGGGGTGAGGTGGGGGGTGACAAGGGGGGTGAGAAAGAAGGGGACAGGGGGGGTGAGAAGGGGGGTGCCGAGAGCAAGGATGAGCCCCGGCAACCCCCCACCATGCCGGAGGGGTAACCTGCGTGTCGCGACTCGCGAATGGGGCCTGGGGGGGCAAGGGGGCTAATCGGGCTAACCGCGCTCATCAGGCTAATCGGGCTAACCCACGACCAAGTGACCCGGCACCCGCTCGCCAAGTGACCTTCCAAGTGACCTATAGGGTGCGGTGGGGGGCTAACCGGGCTAACCGGGGGGTTGGGGGGAAAGGGAAAACCGGCGCTCCGTGAGTCCGGTCCAGCATCAGGACCCTGTGATTGGCCACAGCTGGCCATGGTAGCCGGGGCAGCTTCTCTTTGAGGAGTGGCGGAGCATTCATATATATTGTTCTAGCGGCGTTCTAGCGAACCGTTCTAGCGGCGTTCTAGCGGCGCTCGCTAGAATGTCGCTAGAACGCCGCTAGAACGAAAAAATTTTGGACTCCAAAATCAGGTGAAAACAGTGAAATTGTGAAAAAAAAAAGGGCCCCAGAGTATGGATAGGGGGGTCCAGGTTCGACACCTCAAATCTCCCCCCCCTTGCGTGGGGGGGGGGGGAGATTCCCCTCTTTTTTTCGTTCTAGCCGCTCTCGGACCCACGCGGACCCCCCCCCCTTTTATAACTCTGTGGGGAGCATTTTTTGGAACCAAAATGGAAGCCAAGGTGCTCTCCCGGGTAGGCATCCAAGCCCCAAAAAAGTGACGTACAAAGTAAAAAGAAAATCATCAACATGCAAACCACCCTTTGATGCTGTCGTACACGCCAAAAAATGCACGGCCCCGCCGGTGGCTTCGTGTCGTGTTCGGAATCGTGGACCGGCCTCCGGTCGGCCCCGGGAAAATATTTTAGGCGGGCCCGAGGGTTGCCCTATCCCTTCCCTTGTCGTTCCCTAACCTTTTGCTGCCTTTTATTGGGGTTTTTATGATTTTCTGATTTTTTTGTTTTTTCTTTTTTATATTTTTTCTTTTTGTTTTTCACTTGTCCTATGCCCTAATCCTGCACCTCCTGGTGCTGCAGCTACTTGATGCTGTTGCCGCTGATACTGTTGTTGCTATTGTTGCTGCAGCTACTTGAGGTTGTTGCTGCTGCTGCTGCAACTGCAACTGGCGCTGCTAGTGCTCGACCTTCGAGCTGAGCTGGTGTCGCTATCGCTGACGCCGGCGTGACTGGCTGTGAACTTCTGCTTCTTCTTCCCCTTCCGCTTGTTGCCGGCGTCGCTACGAATCTTCCTGGGTTTCGTGGATCGCTGTCGCTTTCTTGACGATTGATAAGCCCGGCAAATCTCGTCATAGTACGGGTACACCTTCTAATTCTCCGCGTCGACAAGCAGAACCAATTCCTCCTCTGCGTGCTTCTTGGAGAGCCTTGTGCGCTCATTTGTCCAAATCCTGCGCAATCGTGAGAAGAATCGTTCCACGGCCGCATTGCTCGGGGTCATTGCAAGCAGCATCCTGCTGAAGGTGTGCCACAAAGGGAACAAATTCTTGTTTTCGATGGCGTGCTTCAACATCGGTGTCCCGGCCTCCACGTCGCTCTTCGAGTACAAGGCTTTCAATTGTTGCCACTCGCCATACAACGCATTGCCGTCGACTCCGAGTTGTTGCAACCGGCGGGACCAATGAACAGCAAATTGCCAAACCTCGCTGTTACCGAACTCTTCCACTTCCCATGTGTTGTCCTTGGTGGGCCATGTAGTGCCGTCCACCAATTGGCTGACGCATTGTAGGAATTGGCTATTCCTCAATCGCTTCTTCACTTGCCTCTTGAACGTCTCACGGATCTCCTTCAATTCAGCATTTGCTTCCGCCTTTGGCGCCAAGACAGGAGTATTGCCAAACAACCAATTCTTCGTAACTTAGGCCACGCTAACTGCCCACCCCCCTACCCACAGGCTAGGCTCCGCGGGGCCATACTGTACCCCCCCCCCCCCCCCCCCGAACCCCCAAAACAGGGTATAAGTTTTGCACCTAGGGGACCCCTTGCTCCTGGTAGTAAAAAATGAGTATCTCTATTTACCTAAAATGCCATTCTCATGTAACCACATCCTAGTTGTCAAAACACAATAAGCATGTATGCATACTGGAAAAGCAGAGGAAGAAAGAAGGTTTCTTCAATACAACAAACCTTTCAGTGTTACACACAAATGTATCATCCTGCAAAGCGATGCAGTGCAAGAAGTAGGGCAGCACACACTTGGCAAGGGTTGCTGCACCCTGTGTGTGCCCAAAAACTGTCAATTGACAGTCACTCAAATTCATGCACCATAATCAAGGTCTCTATTTGCCATGAATGAGACCTCTGGGCGAAATTTAGTCCAGCTTTGCAAAAATGTAAAAACGAACCGTGTATTCCAAGAAATACCCGAGCCTAGACGAAATTTCTTCCAGCTTTAGTAAAACACAAAAAAGCCCCAAAAGGTGACGTACAAAGTAAAAAGAAAATCATCAACATGCAAGCCACCCTTTGATGCTGCCGTACACGCCAAAAAATGCACGGCCCCGCCGGTGGCTTCGTGTCGTGTTCGGAATCGTGGACCGGCCTCCGGTCTGCCCCGGGAAAATATTTTAGGCGGGCCCCAGGGTTGCCCTATCCCTTCCCTTGTCCTTCCCTAACCTTTCGCTGCCTTTTTTTGGGGTTTTTATGATTTTTTGATTTTTTTGTTTTTTCTTTCTTATATTTTTTCTTTTTGTTTTTCACTTGTCCTATGCCCTAATCCTGTACCTCCTGGTGCTGCAGCTACTTGATGTTGTTGTCGCTGATACTGTTGTTGCTATTGTTGCTGCAGCTGCTGTTGCTGCTGCTGCTGTTGCTGCTGCTGCTGCTGCTGCAACTGGCGCTGCTAGTGCTCGACCTTCGAGCTGAGCTGGTGTCCCTATCGCTGACGCCGGCGTAACTGGCTGTGACCTTCTGCTTCTTCTTCCCCTTCCGCTTGTTGCCGGCGTCGCTACGAATCTTCCTGGGTTTCGTGGATCGCTGTCGCTTTCTTGACGATTGATAAGCCCGGCAAATCTCGTCATAGTACGGGTACACCTTCTAATTCTCCGCGTCGACAAGCAGAACCAATTCCTCCTCTGTGTGCTTCTTGGAGAGCCTTGTGCGCTCATTTGTCCAAATCCTGCGCAATCGTGAAAAGAGTCGTTCCACGGCCGCATTGCTCGGGGTCATTGCAAGCAGCATTCTGCTGAAGGTGTGCCACAAAGGGAACAAATTCTTGTTTTCGATGGCGTGCTTCAACATCGGTGTCCCGGCCTCCACGTCGCTCTTCGAGTACAAGGCTTTCAATTGTTGCCACTCGCCATACAACGCATTGCCGTCGACTCCGAGTTGTTGCAACCGGCGGGACCAATGAACAGCAAATTGCCAAACCTCGCTGTTACCGAACTCTTCCACTTCCCATGTGTTGTCCTTGGTGGGCCATGTAGTGCCGTCCACCAAATGGCTGACGCATTGTAGGAATTGGCTATTCCTCAATCGCTTCTTCACTTGCCTCTTGAACGTCTCATGGATCTCCTTCAAGTCAGCATTTGCTTCCGCCATTGGCGCCAAGACAGGAGTATTGCCAAACAACCAATTCTTCGTAACTTAGGCCACGCTAACTGCCCACCCCCCTACCCACAGGCTAGGCTCCGCGGGGCCATACTGTACCCCCCCCCTCCCGAACCCCCAAAACAGGGTATGAATTTTGCACCTAGGGGACCCCTTGCTCCTGGTAGGAAAAAATGAGTATCTCTATTTACCTAAAATGCCATTCTCATGTAACCACATCCTAGTTGTCAAAACACAATAAGCATGTATGCATACTGGAAAAGCAGAGGAAGAAAGAAGGTTCCTTCAATACAACAAACCTTTCAGTGTTACACACAAATGTATCATCCTGCGAAGCGATGCAGTGCAAGAAGTAGGGCAGCACACACTTGGCAAGGGTTGCTGCACCCTGTGTGTGCCCAAAAACTGTCAATTGACAGTCACTCAAATTCATGCACCATAATCAAGGTCTCTATTTGCCATTAATGAGACCTCTGGGCGAAATTTAGTCCAGCTTTGCAAAAATGTAAAAACGAACCGTGTATTCCAAGAAATACCCGAGCCTGGGCGAAATTTCTTCCAGCTTTAGTAAAACACAAAAAAGCCCCAAAAGGTGACGTACAAAGTAAAAAGAAAATCATCAACATGCAAGCCACCCTTTGATGCTGCCGTACACGCCAAAAAATGCACGGCCCCGCCGGTGGCTTCGTGTCGTGTTCGGAATCGTGGACCGGCCTCCGGTCTGCCCCGGGAAAATATTTTAGGCGGGCCCGAGGGTTGCCCTATCCCTTCCCTTCTCCTTCCCTAACCTTTCGCTGCCTTTTTTGGGGGTTTTTATGATTTTCTGATTTTTTTGTTTTTTCTTTCTTATATTTTTTCTTTTTGTTTTTCACTTGTCCTATGCCCTAATCCTGTACCTCCTGGTGCTGCAGCTACTTGATGTTGTTGCCGCTGATACTACTGTTGCTATTGTTGCTGCTGCTGCTGCTGCTGCTGCTGCTGCAACTGGCGCTGCTAGTGCTCGACCTTCGAGCTGAGCTGGTGTCGCTATCGCTGACGCCGGCGTGACTGGCTGTGACCTTCTGCTTCTTCTTCCCCTTCCGCTTGTTGCCGGCGTCGCTACGAATCTTCCTGGGTTTCGTGGATCGCTGTCGCTTTCTTGACGATTTATAAGCCCGGCAAATCTTGTCATAGTACGGGTACACCTTCTAATTCTCCGCATCGACAAGCAGAACCAATTCCTCCTCTGTGTGCTTCTTGGAGAGCCTTGTGCGCTCATTTGTCCAAATCCTGCGCAATCGTGAAAAGAGTCGTTCCACGGCCGCATTGCTCGGGGTCATTGCAAACACCATCCTGCTGAAGGTGTGCCACAAAGGGAACAAATTCTTGTTTTCGATGGCGTGCTTCAACATCGGTGTCCCGGCCTCCACGTCGCTCTTCGAGTACAAGGCTTTCAATTGTTGCCACTCGCCATACAACGCATTGCCGTCGACTCCGAGTTGTTGCAACCGACGGGACCAATGAACAGCAAATTGCCAAACCTCGCTGTTACCGAACTCTTCCACTTCCCATGTGTTGTCCTTGGTGGGCCATGTAGTGCCGTCCACCAATTGGCTGACGCATTGTAGGAATTGGCTATTCCTCAATCGCTTCTTCACTTGCCTCTTGAACGTCTCATGGATCTCCTTCAATTCAGCATTTGCTTCCGCCATTGGCGCCAAGACAGGAGTGTTGCCAAACAACCAATTCTTCGTAACTTAGGCCACGCTAACTGCCCACCCCCCTACCCACAGGCTAGGCTCCGCGGGGCCATACTGTACCCCCCCCCCCCCCCGAACCCCCAAAACAGGGTATGAATTTTGCACCTAGGGGACCCCTTGCTCCTGGTAGAAAAAAATGAGTATCTCTATTTACCTAAAATGCCATTCTCATGTAACCACATCCTAGTTGTCAAAACACAATAAGCATGTATGCATACTGGAAAAGCAGAGGAAGAAAGAAGGTTTCTTCAATACAACAAACCTTTCAGTGTTACACACAAATGTATCATCCTGCGAAGCGATGCAGTGCAAGAAGTAGGGCAGCACACACTTGGCAAGGGTTGCTGCACCCTGTGTGTGCCCAAAAACTGTCAATTGACAGTCACTCAAATTCATGCACCATAATCAAGGTCTCTATTTGCCATGAATGAGACCTCTGGGCGAAATTTAGTCCAGCTTTGCAAAAATGTAAAAACGAACCGTGTATTCCAAGAAATACCCGAGCCTGGGCGAAATTTCTTCCAGCTTTAGTAAAACACAAAAAAGCCCCAAAAGGTGACGTACAAAGTAAAAAGAAAATCATCAACATGCAAGCCACCCTTTGATGCTGCCGTACACGCCAAAAACTGCACGGCCCCGCCGGTGGCTTCGTGTCGTGTTCGGAATCGTGGACCGGCCTCCGGTGTGCCCCGGGAAAATATTTTAGGCGGGCCCGAGGGTTGCCCTATCCCTTCCCTTGTCGTTCCCTAACCTTTCGCTGCCTTTTTTTGGGGTTTTTATGATTTTCTGATTTTTTTGTTTTTTCTTTCTTATATTTTTTCTTTTTGTTTTTCACTTGTCCTATGCCCTAATCCTGTACCTCCTGGTGCGGCAGCTACTTGATGTTGTTGCCGCTGATACTGTTGTTGCTATTGTTGCTGCTGCTGCTGCTGCTGCAACTGGCGCTGCTAGTGCTCGACCTTCGAGCTGAGCTGGTGTCGCTATCGCTGACGCCGGCGTGACTGGCTGTGACCTTCTGCTTCTTCTTCCCCTTCCGCTTGTTGCCGGCGTCGCTACGAATCTTCCTGGTTTTCGTGGATCGCTGTCGCTTTCTTGACGATTGATAAGCCCGGCAAATCTCGTCATAGTACGGGTACACCTTCTAATTCTCCGCGTCGACAAGCAGAACCAATTCCTCCTCTGCGTGCTTCTTGGAGAGCCTTGTGCGCTCATTTGTCCAAATCCTGCGCAATCGTGAAAAGAGTCGTTCCACGGCCGCATTGCTCGGGGTCATTGCAAGCAGCATTCTGCTGAAGGTGTGCCACAAAGGGAACAAATTCTTGTTTTCGATGGCGTGGTTCAACATCGGTGTCCCGGCCTCCACGTCGCTCTTCAAGTACAAGGCTTTCAATTGTTGCCACGCGCCATACAACGCATTGCCGTCGACTCCGAGTTGTTGCAATCGACGGGACCAATGAACAGCAAATTGCCAAACCTCGCTGTTACCGAACTCTTCCACTTCCCATGTGTTGTCCTTGGTGGGCCATGTAGTGCCGTCCACCAATTGGCTGACGCATTGTAGGAATTGGCTATTCCTCAATCGCTTCTTCACTTGCCTCTTGAACGTCTCATGGATCTCCTTCAATTCAGCATTTGCTTCCGCCATTGGCGCCAAGACAGGAGTATTGCAAAACAACCAATTCTTCGTAACTTAGGCCACGCTAACTGCCCACCCCCCTACCCACAGGCTAGGCTCCGCGGGGCCATACTGTACACCCCCCCCCCCCCGAACCCCCAAAACAGGGTATGAATTTTGCACCTAGGGGACCCCTTGCTCCTGGTAGGAAAAAATGAGTATCTCTATTTACCTAAAATGCCATTCTCATGTAACCACATCCTAGTTGTCAAAACACAATAAGCATGTATGCATACTGGAAAAGCAGAGGAAGAAAGAAGGTTTCTTCAATACAACAAACCTTTCAGTGTTACACACAAATGTATCATCCTGCGAAGCGATGCAGTGCAAGAAGTAGGGCAGCACACACTTGGCAAGGGTTGCTGCACCCTGTGTGTGCCCAAAAACTGTCAATTGACAGTCACTCAAATTCATGCACCATAATCAAGGTCTCTATTTGCCATTAATGAGACCTCTGGGCGAAATTTAGTCCAGCTTTGCAAAAATGTAAAAACGAACCGTGTATTCCAAGAAATACCCGAGCCTGGGCGAAATTTCTTCCAGCTTTAGTAAAACACAAAAAAGCCCCAAAGAGTGACGTACAAAGTAAAAAGAAAATCATCAACATGCAAGCCACCCTTTGATGCTGCCGTACACGCCAAAAAATGCACGGCCCCGCCGGTGGCTTCGTGTCGTGTTCGGAATCGTGGACCGGCCTCCGGTGTGCCCCGGGAAAATATTTTAGGCGGGCCCGAGGGTTGCCCTATCCCTTCCCTTGTCCTTCCCTAACCTTTCGCTGCCTTTTTTTGGGGTTTTTATGATTTTCTGATTTTTTTGTTTTTTCTTTCTTATCTTTTTTCTTTTTGTTTTTCACTTGTCCTATGCCCTAATCCTGTACCTCCTGGTGCGGCAGCTACTTGATGTTGTTGCCGCTGATACTGTTGTTGCTATTGTTGCTGCTGCTGTTGCTGCTGCTGCTGCTGCAACTGGCGCTGCTAGTGCTCGACCTTCGAGCCGAGCTGGTGTCGCTATCGCTGACGCCGGCGTGACTGGCTGTGACCTTCTGCTTCTTCTTCCCCTTCCGCTTGTTGCCGGCGTCGCTACGAATCTTCCTGGTTTTCGTGGATCGCTGTCGCTTTCTTGACGATTGATAAGCCCGGCAAATCTCGTCATAGTACGGGTACACCTTCTAATTCTCCGCGTCGACAAGCAGAACCAATTCCTCCTCTGCGTGCTTCTTGGAGAGCCTTGTGCGCTCATTTGTCCAAATCCTGCGCAATCGTGAAAAGAGTCGTTCCACGGCCGCATTGCTCGGGGTCATTGCAAGCAGCATTCTGCTGAAGGTGTGCCACAAAGGGAACAAATTCTTGTTTTCGATGGCGTGCTTCAACATCGGTGTCCCGGCCTCCACGTCGCTCTTCAAGTACAAGGCTTTCAATTGTTGCCACGCGCCATACAACGCATTGCCGTCGACTCCGAGTTGTTGCAATCGACGGGACCAATGAACAGCAAATTGCCAAACCTCGCTGTTACCGAACTCTTCCACTTCCCATGTGTTGTCCTTGGTGGGCCATGTAGTGCCGTCCACCAATTGGCTGACGCATTGTAGGAATTGGCTATTCCTCAATCGCTTCTTCACTTGCCTCTTGAACGTCTCATGGATCTCCTTCAATTCAGCATTTGCTTCCGCCATTGGCGCCAAGACAGGAGTATTGCAAAACAACCAATTCTTCGTAACTTAGGCCACGCTAACTGCCCACCCCCCTACCCACAGGCTAGGCTCCGCGGGGCCATACTGTACACCCCCCCCCCGAACCCCCAAAACAGGGTATGAATTTTGCACCTAGGGGACCCCTTGCTCCTGGTAGGAAAAAATGAGTATCTCTATTTACCTAAAATGCCATTCTCATGTAACCACATCCTAGTTGTCAAAACACAATAAGCATGTATGCATACTGGAAAAGCAGAGGAAGAAAGAAGGTTTCTTCAATACAACAAACCTTTCAGTGTTACACACAAATGTATCATCCTGCGAAGCGATGCAGTGCAAGAAGTAGGGCAGCACACACTTGGCAAGGGTTGCTGCACCCTGTGTGTGCCCAAAAACTGTCAATTGACAGTCACTCAAATTCATGCACCATAATCAAGGTCTCTATTTGCCATTAATGAGACCTCTGGGCGAAATTTAGTCCAGCTTTGCAAAAATGTAAAAACGAACCGTGTATTCCAAGAAATACCCGAGCCTGGGCGAAATTTCTTCCAGCTTTAGTAAAACACAAAAAAGCCCCAAAGAGTGACGTACAAAGTAAAAAGAAAATCATCAACATGCAAGCCACCCTTTGATGCTGCCGTACACGCCAAAAAATGCACGGCCCCGCCGGTGGCTTCGTGTCGTGTTCGGAATCGTGGACCGGCCTCCGGTGTGCCCCGGGAAAATATTTTAGGCGGGCCCGAGGGTTGCCCTATCCCTTCCCTTGTCCTTCCCTAACCTTTCGCTGCCTTTTTTTGGGGTTTTTATGATTTTCTGATTTTTTTGTTTTTTCTTTCTTATCTTTTTTCTTTTTGTTTTTCACTTGTCCTATGCCCTAATCCTGTACCTCCTGGTGCGGCAGCTACTTGATGTTGTTGCCGCTGATACTGTTGTTGCTATTGTTGCTGCTGCTGTTGCTGCTGCTGCTGCTGCTGCAACTGGCGCTGCTAGTGCTCGACCTTCGAGCCGAGCTGGTGTCGCTATCGCTGACGCCGGCGTGACTGGCTGTGACCTTCTGCTTCTTCTTCCCCTTCCGCTTGTTGCCGGCGTCGCTACGAATCTTCCTGGTTTTCGTGGATCGCTGTCGCTTTCTTGACGATTGATAAGCCCGGCAAATCTCGTCATAGTACGGGTACACCTTCTAATTCTCCGCGTCGACAAGCAGAACCAATTCCTCCTCTGCGTGCTTCTTGGAGAGCCTTGTGCGCTCATTTGTCCAAATCCTGCGCAATCGTGAAAAGAGTCGTTCCACGGCCGCATTGCTCGGGGTCATTGCAAGCAGCATTCTGCTGAAGGTGTGCCACAAAGGGAACAAATTCTTGTTTTCGATGGCGTGCTTCAACATCGGTGTCCCGGCCTCCACGTCGCTCTTCAAGTACAAGGCTTTCAATTGTTGCCACGCGCCATACAACGCATTGCCGTCGACTCCGAGTTGTTGCAATCGACGGGACCAATGAACAGCAAATTGCCAAACCTCGCTGTTACCGAACTCTTCCACTTCCCATGTGTTGTCCTTGGTGGGCCATGTAGTGCCGTCCACCAATTGGCTGACGCATTGTAGGAATTGGCTATTCCTCAATCGCTTCTTCACTTGCCTCTTGAACGTCTCATGGATCTCCTTCAATTCAGCATTTGCTTCCGCCATTGGCGCCAAGACAGGAGTATTGCCAAACAACCAATTCTTCGTAACTTAGGCCACGCTAACTGCCCACCCCCCTACCCACAGGCTAGGCTCCGCGGGGCCATACTGTACACCCCCCCCCCCGAACCCCCAAAACAGGGTATGAATTTTGCACCTAGGGGACCCCTTGCTCCTGGTAGAAAAAAATGAGTATCTCTATTTACCTAAAATGCCTTTCTCATGTAACCACATCCTAGTTGTCAAAACACAATAAGTATGTATGCATACTGGAAAAGCACAGGAAGAAAGAAGGTTTCTTCAATACAACAAACCTTTCAGTGTTACACACAAATGTATCATCCTGCGAAGCGATGCAGTGCAAGAAGTAGGGCAGCACACACTTGGCAAGGGTTGCTGCACCCTGTGTGTGCCCAAAAACTGTCAATTGACAGTCACTCAAATTCATGCACCATAATCAAGGTCTCTATTTGCCATGAATGAGACCTCTGGGCGAAATTTAGTCCAGCTTTGCAAAAATGTAAAAACGAACCGTGTATTCCAAGAAATACCCGAGCCTGGGCGAAATTTCTTCCAGCTTTAGTAAAACACAAAAAAGCCCCAAAGAGTGACGTACAAAGTAAAAAGAAAATCATCAACATGCAAGCCACCCTTTGATGCTGCCGTACACGCCAAAAAATGCACGGCCCCGCCGGTGGCTTCGTGTCGTGTTCGGAATCGTGGACCGGCCTCCGGTGTGCCCCGGGAAAATATTTTAGGCGAGCCCGAGGGTTGCCCTATCCCTTCCCTTGTCCTTCCCTAACCTTTCGCTGCCTTTTTTTGGGGTTTTTATGATTTTCTGATTTTTTTGTTTTTTCTTTCTTATCTTTTTTCTTTTTGTTTTTCACTTGTCCTATGCCCTAATCCTGTACCTCCTGGTGCGGCAGCTACTTGATGTTGTTGCCGCTGATACTGTTGTTGCTATTGTTGCTGCTGCTGTTGCTGCTGCTGCTGCTGCAACTGGCGCTGCTAGTGCTCGACCTTCGAGCTGAGCTGGTGTCGCTATCGCTGACGCCGGCGTGACTGGCTGTGACCTTCTGCTTCTTCTTCCCCTTCCGCTTGTTGCCGGCATCGCTACGAATCTTCCTGGTTTTCGTGGATCGCTGTCGCTTTCTTGACGATTGATAAGCCCGGCAATCTCGTCATAGTACGGGTACACCTTCTAATTCTCCGCGTCGACAAGCAGAACCAATTCCTCCTCTGCGTGCTTCTTGGAGAGCCTTGTGCGCTCATTTGTCCAAATCCTGCGCAATCGTGAAAAGAGTCGTTCCACGGCCGCATTGCTCGGGGTCATTGCAAGCAGCATTCTGCTGAAGGTGTGCCACAAAGGGAACAAATTCTTGTTTTCGATGGCGTGCTTCAACATCGGTGTCCCGGCCTCCACGTCGCTCTTCAAGTACAAGGCTTTCAATTGTTGCCACGCGCCATACAACGCATTGCCGTCGACTCCGAGTTGTTGCAATCGACGGGACCAATGAACAGCAAATTGCCAAACCTCGCTGTTACCGAACTCTTCCACTTCCCATGTGTTGTCCTTGGTGGGCCATGTAGTGCCGTCCACCAATTGGCTGACGCATTGTAGGAATTGGCTATTCCTCAATCGCTTCTTCACTTGCCTCTTGAACGTCTCATGGATCTCCTTCAATTCAGCATTTGCTTCCGCCATTGGCGCCAAGACAGGAGTATTGCCAAACAACCAATTCTTCGTAACTTAGGCCACGCTAACTGCCCACCCCCCTACCCACAGGCTAGGCTCCGCGGGGCCATACTGTACACCCCCCCCCCGAACCCCCAAAACAGGGTATGAATTTTGCACCTAGGGGACCCCTTGCTCCTGGTAGAAAAAAATGAGTATCTCTATTTACCTAAAATGCCATTCTCATGTAACCACATCCTAGTTGTCAAAACACAATAAGTATGTATGCATACTGGAAAAGCAGAGGAAGAAAGAAGGTTTCTTCAATACAACAAACCTTTCAGTGTTACACACAAATGTATCATCCTGCGAAGCGATGCAGTGCAAGAAGTAGGGCAGCACACACTTGGCAAGGGTTGCTGCACCCTGTGTGTGCCCAAAAACTGTCAATTGACAGTCACTCAAATTCATGCACCATAATCAAGGTCTCTATTTGCCATGAATGAGACCTCTGGGCGAAATTTAGTCCAGCTTTGCAAAAATGTAAAAACGAACCGTGTATTCCAAGAAATACCCGAGCCTGGGCGAAATTTCTTCCAGCTTTAGTAAAACACAAAAAAGCCCCAAAGAGTGACGTACAAAGTAAAAAGAAAATCATCAACATGCAAGCCACCCTTTGATGCTGCCGTACACGCCAAAAAATGCACGGCCCCGCCGGTGGCTTCGTGTCGTGTTCGGAATCGTGGACCGGCCTCCGGTGTGCCCCGGGAAAATATTTTAGGCGAGCCCGAGGGTTGCCCTATCCCTTCCCTTGTCCTTCCCTAACCTTTCGCTGCCTTTTTTTGGGGTTTTTATGATTTTCTGATTTTTTTGTTTTTTCTTTCTTATATTTTTTCTTTTTGTTTTTCACTTGTCCTATGCCCTAATCCTGTACCTCCTGGTGCGGCAGCTACTTGATGTTGTTGCCGCTGATACTGTTGTTGCTATTGTTGCTGCTGCTGTTGCTGCTGCTGCTGCTGCAACTGGCGCTGCTAGTGCTCGACCTTCGAGCTGAGCTGGTGTCGCTATCGCTGACGCCGGCGTGACTGGCTGTGACCTTCTGCTTCTTCTTCCCCTTCCGCTTGTTGCCGGCATCGCTACGAATCTTCCTGGTTTTCGTGGATCGCTGTCGCTTTCTTGACGATTGATAAGCCCGGCAATCTCGTCATAGTACGGGTACACCTTCTAATTCTCCGCGTCGACAAGCAGAACCAATTCCTCCTCTGCGTGCTTCTTGGAGAGCCTTGTGCGCTCATTTGTCCAAATCCTGCGCAATCGTGAAAAGAGTCGTTCCACGGCCGCATTGCTCGGGGTCATTGCAAGCAGCATTCTGCTGAAGGTGTGCCACAAAGGGAACAAATTCTTGTTTTCGATGGCGTGCTTCAACATCGGTGTCCCGGCCTCCACGTCGCTCTTCAAGTACAAGGCTTTCAATTGTTGCCACGCGCCATACAACGCATTGCCGTCGACTCCGAGTTGTTGCAACCGACGGGACCAATGAACAGCAAATTGCCAAACCTCGCTGTTACCGAACTCTTCCACTTCCCATGTGTTGTCCTTGGTGGGCCATGTAGTGCCGTCCACCAATTGGCTGACGCATTGTAGGAATTGGCTATTCCTCAATCGCTTCTTCACTTGCCTCTTGAACGTCTCATGGATCTCCTTCAATTCAGCATTTGCTTCCGCCATTGGCGCCAAGACAGGAGTGTTGCCAAACAACCAATTCTTCGTAACTTAGGCCACGCTAACTGCCCACCCCCCTACCCACAGGCTAGGCTCCGCGGGGCCATACTGTACACCCCCCCCCCGAACCCCCAAAACAGGGTATGAATTTTGCACCTAGGGGACCCCTTGCTCCTGGTAGGAAAAAATGAGTATCTCTATTTACCTAAAATGCCATTCTCATGTAACCACATCCTAGTTGTCAAAACACAATAAGCATGTATGCATACTGGAAAAGCAGAGGAAGAAAGAAGGTTTCTTCAATACAACAAACCTTTCAGTGTTACACACAAATGTATCATCCTGCGAAGCGATGCAGTGCAAGAAGTAGGGCAGCACACACTTGGCAAGGGTTGCTGCACCCTGTGTGTGCCCAAAAACTGTCAATTGACAGTCACTCAAATTCATGCACCATAATCAAGGTCTCTATTTGCCATTAATGAGACCTCTGGGCGAAATTTAGTCCAGCTTTGCAAAAATGTAAAAACGAACCGTGTCTTCCAAGAAATACCCGAGCCTGGGCGAAATTTCTTCCAGCTTTAGTAAAACACAAAAAAGCCCCAAAGAGTGACGTACAAAGTAAAAAGAAAATCATCAACATGCAAGCCACCCTTTGATGCTGCTGTACACGCCAAAAAATGCACGGCCCCGCCGGTGGCTTCGTGTCGTGTTCGGAATCGTGGACCGGCCTCCGGTCTGCCCCGGGAAAATATTTTAGGCGGGCCCGAGGGTTGCCCTATCCCTTCCCTTCTCCTTCCCTAACCTTTCGCTGCCTTTTTTTGGGGTTTTTATGATTTTCTGATTTTTTTGTTTTTTCTTTCTTATATTTTCTTTTTGTTTTTCACTTGTCCTATACCCTAATCCTGTACCTCCTGGTGCTGCAGCTACTTGATGTTGTTGTCGCTGATACTGTTGTTGCTATTGTTGCTGCTGCTGCTGCTGCTGCTGCTGCTGCAACTGGCGCTGCTAGTGCTCGACCTTCGAGCTGAGCTGGTGTCGCTATCGCTGACGCCGGCGTGACTGGCTGTGACCTTCTGCTTCTTCTTCCCCTTCCGCTTGTTGCCGGCGTCGCTACGAATCTTCCTGGGTTTCGTGGATCGCTGTCGCTTTCTTGACGATTGTTAAGCCCGGCAAATCTCGTCATAGTACGGGTACACCTTCTAATTCTCCGCGTCGACAAGCAGAACCAATTCCTCCTCTGCGTGCTTCTTGGAGAGCCTTGTGCGCTCATTTGTCCAAATCCTGCGCAATCGTGAAAAGAATCGTGCCACGGCCGCATTGCTCGGGGTCATTGCAAGCAGCATTCTGCTGAAGGTGTGCCACAAAGGGAACAAATTCTTGTTTTCGATGGCGTGTTTCAACATCGGTGTCCCGGCCTCCACGTCGCTCTTCGAGTACAAGGCTTTCAATTGTTGCCACTCGCCATACAACGCATTGCCGTCGACTCCGAGTTGCTGCAACCGGCGGGACCAATGAACAGCAAATTGCCAAACCTCGCTGTTACCGAACACTTCCACTTCCCATGTGTTGTCCTTGGTGGGCCATGTAGTGCCGTCCACCAATTGGCTGACGCATTGTAGGAATTGGCTATTCCTCAATCGCTTCTTCACTTGCCTCTTGAACGTCTCATGGATCTCCTTCAATTCAGCATTTGCTTCCGCCATTGGCGCCAAGACAGGAGTATTGCCAAACAACCAATTCTTCGTAACTTAGGCCACGCTAACTGCCCACCCCCCTACCCACAGGCTAGGCTCCGCGGGGCCATACTCAACCCCCCCCCCCCCGAACCCCCAAAACAGGGTATGAATTTTGCACCTAGGGGACCCCTTGCTCCTGGTAGAAAAAAATGAGTATCTCTATTTACCTAAAATGCCATTCTCATGTAACCACATCCTAGTTGTCAAAACACAATAAGCATGTATGCATACTGGAAAAGCAGAGGAAGAAAGAAGGTTTCTTCAATACAACAAACCTTTCAGTGTTACACACAAATGTATCATCCTGCGAAGCGATGCAGTGCAAGAAGTAGGGCAGCACACACTTGGCAAGGGTTGCTGCACCCTGTGTGTGCCCAAAAACTGTCAATTGACAGTCACTCAAATTCATGCACCATAATCAAGGTCTCTATTTGCCATTAATGAGACCTCTGGGCGAAATTTAGTCCAGCTTTGCAAAAATGTAAAAACGAACCGTGTATTCCAAGAAATACCCGAGCCTGGGCGAAATTTCTTCCAGCTTTAGTAAAACACAAAAAAGCCCCAAAAGGTGACGTACAAAGTAAAAAGAAAATCATCAACATGCAAGCCACCCTTTGATGCTGCCGTACACGCCAAAAAATGCACGGCCCCGCCGGTGGCTTCGTGTCGTGTTCGGAATCGTGGACCGGCCTCCGGTCTGCCCCGGGAAAATATTTTAGGCGGGCCCGAGGGTTGCCCTATCCCTTCCCTTGTCCTTCCCTAACCTTTCGCTGCCTTTTTTTGGGGTTTTTATGATTTTCTGATTTTTTTGTTTTTTCTTTCTTATATTTTTTCTTTTTGTTTTTCACTTGTCCTATGCCCTAATCCTGTACCTCCTGGTGCTGCAGCTACTTGAGGTTGTTGCCGCTGATACTGTTGTTGCTATTGTTGCTGCTGCTGTTGCTGCTGCTGCTGCTGCTGCTGCAACTGGCGCTGCTAGTGCTCGACCTTCGAGCTGAGCTGGTGTCGCTATCGCTGACGCCGGCGTGACTGGCTGTGACCTTCTGCTTCTTCTTCCCCTTCCGCTTGTTGCCGGCGTCGCTACGAATCTTCCTGGGTTTCGTGGATCGCTGTCGCCTCCTGACGATTGATAAGCCCGGCAAATCTCGTCATAGTACGGGTACACCTTCTAATTCTCCGCGTCGACAAGCAGAACCAATTCCTCCTCTGCGTGCTTCTTGGAGAGCCTTGTGCGCTCATTTGTCCAAATCCTGCGCAATCGTGAAAAGAGTCGTTCCACGGCCGCATTGCTCGGGGTCATTGCAAGCAGCATTCTGCTGAAGGTGTGCCACAAAGGGAACAAATTCTTGTTTTCGATGGCGTGCTTCAACATCGGTGTCCACGTCGCTCTTCGAGTACAAGGCTTTCAATTGTTGCCACTCCCCATACAACGCATTGCCGTCGACTCCGAGTTGTTGCAACCGGCGGGACCAATGAACAGCAAATTGCCAAACCTCGCTGTTACCGAACTCTTCCACTTCCCATGTGTTGTCCTTGGTGGGCCATGTAGTGCCGTCCACCAATTGGCTGACGCATTGTAGGAATTGGCTATTCCTCAATCGCTTCTTCACTTGCCTCTTGAACGTCTCATGGATCTCCTTCAATTCAGCATTTCCTTCCGCCATTGGCGCCAAGACAGGAGTATTGCCAAACAACCAACTCTTCGTAACTTAGGCCACGCTAACTGCCCACCCCCCTACCCACAGGCTAGGCTCCGCGGGGCCATACTGTACCCCCCCCCCCCCCCGAACCCCCAAAACAGGGTATGAATTTTGCACCTAGGGGACCCCTTGCTCCTGGTAGGAAAAAATGAGTATCTCTATTTACCTAAAATGCCATTCTCATGTAACCACATCCTAGTTGTCAAAACACAATAAGCATGTATGCATACTGGAAAAGCAGAGGAAGAAAGAAGGTTTCTTCAATACAACAAACCTTTCAGTGTTACACACAAATGTATCATCCTGCGAAGCGATGCAGTGCAAGAAGTAGGGCAGCACACACTTGGCAAGGGTTGCTGCACCCTGTGTGTGCCCAAAAACTGTCAATTGACAGTCACTCAAATTCATGCACCATAATCAAGGTCTCTATTTGCCATTAATGAGACCTCTGGGCGAAATTTAGTCCAGCTTTGCAAAAATGTAAAAACGAACCGTGTATTCCAAGAAATACCCGAGCCTGGGCGAAATTTCTTCCAGCTTTAGTAAAACACAAAAAAGCCCCAAAGAGTGACGTACAAAGTAAAAAGAAAATCATCAACATGCAAGCCACCCTTTGATGCTGCCGTACACGCCAAAAAATGCACGGCCCCGCCGGTGGCTTCGTGTCGTGTTCGGAGTCGTGGACCGGCCTCCGGTCTGCCCCGGGAAAATATTTTAGGCGGGCCCGAGGGTTGCCCTATCCCTTCCCTTCTCCTTCCCTAACCTTTCGCTGCCTTTTTTTGGGGTTTTTATGATTTTCTGATTTTTTTGTTTTTTCTTTCTTATATTTTTTCTTTTTGTTTTTCACTTGTCCTATACCCTAATCCTGTACCTCCTGGTGCTGCAGCTACTTGATGTTGTTGTCGCTGATACTGTTGTTGCTATTGTTGCTGCTGCTGTTGCTGCTGCTGCTGCTTCAACTGGCGCTGCTAGTGCTCGACCTTCGAGCTGAGCTGGTGTCGCTATCGCTGACGCCGGCGTGACTGGCTGTGACCTTCTGCTTCTTCTTCCCCTTCCGCTTGTTGCCGGCGTCGCTACGAATCTTCCTGGGTTTCGTGGATCGCGGTCGCTTTCTTGACGATTGTTAAGCCCGGCAAATCTCGTCATAGTACGGGTACACCTTCTAATTCTCCGCGTCGACAAGCAGAACCAATTCCTCCTCTGCGTGCTTCTTGGAGAGCCTTGTGCGCTCATTTGTCCAAATCCTGCGCAATCGTGAAAAGAATCGTTCCACGGCCGCATTGCTCGGGGTCATTGCAAGCAGCATTCTGCTGAAGGTGTGCCACAAAAGGAACAAATTCTTGTTTTCGATGGCGTGTTTCAACATCGGTGTCCCGGCCTCCACGTCGCTCTTCGAGTACAAGGCTTTCAATTGTTGCCACTCGCCATACAACGCATTGCCGTCGACTCCGAGTTGCTGCAACCGGCGGGACCAATGAACAGCAAATTGCCAAACCTCGCTGTTACCGAACTCTTCCACTTCCCATGTGTTGTCCTTGGTGGGCCATGTAGTGCCGTCCACCAATTGGCTGACGCATTGTAGGAATTGGCTATTCCTCAATCGCTTCTTCACTTGCCTCTTGAACGTCTCATGGATCTCCTTCAATTCAGCATTTGCTTCCGCCATTGGCGCCAAGACAGGAGTATTGCCAAACAACCAATTCTTCGTAACTTAGGCCACGCTAACTGCCCACCCCCCTACCCACAGGCTAGGCTCCGCGGGGCCATACTCAACCCCCCCCCCCCCCCGAACCCCCAAAACAGGGTATGAATTTTGCACCTAGGGGACCCCTTGCTCCTGGTAGAAAAAAATGAGTATCTCTATTTACCTAAAATGCCATTCTCATGTAACCACATCCTAGTTGTCAAAACACAATAAGCATGTATGCATACTGGAAAAGCAGAGGAAGAAAGAAGGTTTCTTCAATACAACAAACCTTTCAGTGTTACACACAAATGTATCATCCTGCGAAGCGATGCAGTGCAAGAAGTAGGGCAGCACACACTTGGCAAGGGTTGCTGCACCCTGTGTGTGCCCAAAAACTGTCAATTGACAGTCACTCAAATTCATGCACCATAATCAAGGTCTCTATTTGCCATGAATGAGACCTCTGGGCGAAATTTAGTCCAGCTTTGCAAAAATGTAAAAACGAACCGTGTATTCCAAGAAATACCCGAGCCTGGGCGAAATTTCTTCCAGCTTTAGTAAAACACAAAAAAGCCCCAAAAGGTGACGTACAAAGTAAAAAGAAAATCATCAACATGCAAGCCACCCTTTGATGCTGCCGTACACGCCAAAAAATGCACGGCCCCGCCGGTGGCTTCGTGTCGTGTTCGGAATCGTGGACCGGCCTCCGGTGTGCCCCGGGAAAATATTTTAGGCCGGCCCGAGGGTTGCCCTATCCCTTCCCTTGTCCTTCCCTAACCTTTCGCTGCCTTTTTTTGGGGTTTTTATGATTTTCTGATTTTTTTGTTTTTTCTTTCTTATATTTTTTCTTTTTGTTTTTCACTTGTCCTATGCCCTAATCCTGTACCTCCTGGTGCTGCAGCTACTTGAGGTTGTTGCCGCTGATACTGTTGTTGCTATTGTTGCTGCTGCTGTTGCTGCTGCTGCTGCTGCTGCTGCAACTGGCGCTGCTAGTGCTCGACCTTCGAGCTGAGCTGGTGTCGCTATCGCTGACGCCGGCGTGACTGGCTGTGACCTTCTGCTTCTTCTTCCCCTTCCGCTTGTTGCCGGCGTCGCTACGAATCTTCCTGGGTTTCGTGGATCGCTGTCGCTTTCCTGACGATTGATAAGCCCGGCAAATCTCGTCATAGTACGGGTACACCTTCTAATTCTCCGCGTCGACAAGCAGAACCAATTCCTCCTCTGCGTGCTTCTTGGAGAGCCTTGTGCGCTCATTTGTCCAAATCCTGCGCAATCGTGAAAAGAGTCGTTCCACAGCCGCATTGCTCGGGGTCATTGCAAGCAGCATTCTGCTGAAGGTGTGCCACAAAGGGAACAAATTCTTGTTTTCGATGGCGTGCTTCAACATCGGTGTCCCGGCCTCCATGTCGCTCTTCGAGTACAAGGCTTTCAATTGTTGCCACTCGCCATACAACGCATTGCCGTCGACTCCGAGTTGCTGCAACCGGCGGGACCAATGAACAGCAAATTGCCAAACCTCGCTGTTACCGAACTCTTCCACTTCCCATGTGTTGTCCTTGGTGGGCCATGTAGTGCCGTCCACCAATTGGCTGACGCATTGTAGGAATTGGCTATTCCTCAATCGCTTCTTCACTTGCCTCTTGAACGTCTCATGGATCTCCTTCAATTCAGCATTTGCTTCCGCCATTGGCGCCAAGACAGGAGTATTGCCAAACAACCAATTCTTCGTAACTTAGGCCACGCTAGCTGCCCACCCCCCTACCCACAGGCTAGGCTCCGCGGGGCCATACTCAACCCCCCCCCCCCCGAACCCCCAAAACAGGGTATGAATTTTGCACCTAGGGGACCCCTTGCTCCTGGTAGAAAAAAATGAGTATCTCTATTTACCTAAAATGCCATTCTCATGTAACCACATCCTAGTTGTCAAAACACAATAAGCATGTATGCATACTGGAAAAGCAGAGGAAGAAAGAAGGTTTCTTCAATACAACAAACCTTTCAGTGTTACACACAAATGTATCATCCTGCGAAGCGATGCAGTGCAAGAAGTAGGGCAGCACACACTTGGCAAGGGTTGCTGCACCCTGTGTGTGCCCAAAAACTGTCAATTGACAGTCACTCAAATTCATGCACCATAATCAAGGTCTCTATTTGCCATGAATGAGACCTCTGGGCGAAATTTAGTCCAGCTTTGCAAAAATGTAAAAACGAACCGTGTATTCCAAGAAATACCCGAGCCTGGGCGAAATTTCTTCCAGCTTTAGTAAAACACAAAAAAGCCCCAAAAGGTGACGTACAAAGTAAAAAGAAAATCATCAACATGCAAGCCACCCTTTGATGCTGCCGTACACGCCAAAAAATGCACGGCCCCGCCGGTGGCTTCGTGTCGTGTTCGGAATCGTGGACCGGCCTCCGGTCTGCCCCGGGAAAATATTTTAGGCGGGCCCGAGGGTTGCCCTATCCCTTCCCTTGTCCTTCCCTAACCTTTCGCTGCCTTTTTTTGGGGTTTTTATGATTTTCTGATTTTTTTGTTTTTTCTTTCTTATATTTTTTCTTTTTGTTTTTCACTTGTCCTATGCCCTAATCCTGTACCTCCTGGTGCTGCAGCTACTTGAGGTTGTTGCCGCTGATACTGTTGTTGCTATTGTTGCTGCTGCTGTTGCTGCTGCTGCTGCTGCTGCTTCAACTGGCGCTGCTAGTGCTCGACCTTCGAGCTGAGCTGGTGTCGCTATCGCTGACGCCGGCGTGACTGGCTGTGACCTTCTGCTTCTTCTTCCCCTTCCGCTTGTTGCCGGCGTCGCTACGAATCTTCCTGGGTTTCGTGGATCGCTGTCGCTTTCCTGACGATTGATAAGCCCGGCAAATCTCGTCATAGTACGGGTACACCTTCTAATTCTCCGCGTCGACAAGCAGAACCAATTCCTCCTCTGCGTGCTTCTTGGAGAGCCTTGTGCGCTCATTTGTCCAAATCCTGCGCAATCGTGAAAAGAGTCGTTCCACGGCCGCATTGCTCGGGGTCATTGCAAGCAGCATTCTGCTGAAGGTGTGCCACAAAGGGAACAAATTCTTGTTTTCGATGGCGTGCTTCAACATCGGTGTCCACGTCGCTCTTCGAGTACAAGGCTTTCAATTGTTGCCACTCCCCATACAACGCATTGCCGTGGACTCCGAGTTGTTGCAACCGGCGGGACCAATGAACAGCAAATTGCCAAACCTCGCTGTTACCGAACTCTTCCACTTCCCATGTGTTGTCCTTGGTGGGCCATGTAGTGCCGTCCGCCAATTGGCTGACGCATTGTAGGAATTGGCTATTCCTCAATCGCTTCTTCACTTGCCTCTTGAACGTCTCATGGATCTCCTTCAATTCAGCATTTGCTTCCGCCATTGGCGCCAAGACAGGAGTATTGCCAAACAACCAACTCTTCGTAACTTAGGCCACGCTAACTGCCCACCCCCCTACCCACAGGCTAGGCTCCGCGGGGCCATACTGTACAACCCCCCCCCCCCCGAACCCCCAAAACAGGGTATGAATTTTGCACCTAGGGGACCCCTTGCTCCTGGTAGAAAAAAATGAGTATCTCTATTTACCTAAAATGCCATTCTCATGTAACCACATCCTAGTTGTCAAAACACAATAAGCATGTATGCATACTGGAAAAGCACAGGAAGAAAGAAGGTTTCTTCAATACAACAAACCTTTCAGTGTTACACACAAATGTATCATCCTGCGAAGCGATGCAGTGCAAGAAGTAGGGCAGCACACACTTGGCAAGGGTTGCTGCACCCTGTGTGTGCCCAAAAACTGTCAATTGACAGTCACTCAAATTCATGCACCATAATCAAGGTCTCTATTTGCCATTAATGAGACCTCTGGGCGAAATTTAGTCCAGCTTTGCAAAAATGTAAAAACGAACCGTGTATTCCAAGAAATACCCGAGCCTGGGCGAAATTTCTTCCAGCTTTAGTAAAACACAAAAAAGCCCCAAAGAGTGACGTACAAAGTAAAAAGAAAATCATCAACATGCAAGCCACCCTTTGATGCTGCCGCACACGCCAAAAAATGCACGGCCCCGCCAGTGGCTTCGTGTCGTGTTCGGAATCGTGGACCGGCCTCCGGTCTGCCCCGGGAAAATATTTTAGGCGGGCCCGAGGGTTGCCCTATCCCTTCCCTTGTCCTTCCCTAACCTTTCGCTGCCTTTTTTTGGGGTTTTTATGATTTTCTGATTTTTTTGTTTTTTCTTTCTTATATTTTTTCTTTTTGTTTTTCACTTGTCCTATGCCCTAATCCTGTACCTCCTGGTGCTGCAGCTACTTGATGTTGTTGCCGCTGATACTGTTGTTGCTATTGTTGCTGCTGCTGTTGCTGCTGCTGCTGCTGCTGCTGCAACTGGCGCTGCTAGTGCTCGACCTTCGAGCTGAGCTGGTGTCGCTATCGCTGACGCCGGCGTGATTGGCTGTGACCTTCTGCTTCTTCTTCCCCTTCCGCTTGTTGCCGGCGTCGCTACGAATCTTCCTGGTTTTCGTGGCTCGCTGTCGCTTTCTTGACGATTGATAAGCCCGGCAAATCTCGTCATAGTACGGGTACACCTTCTAATTCTCCGCGTCGACAAGCAGAACCAATTCCTCCTCTGCGTGCTTCTTGGAGAGCCTTGTGCGCTCATTTGTCCAAATCTTGCGCAATCGTGAAAAGAGTCATTCCACGGCCGCATTGCTCGGGGTCATTGCAAGCAGCATTCTGCTGAAGGTGTGCCACAAAAGGAACAAATTCTTGTTTTCGATGGCGTGCTTCAACATCGGTGTCCACGTCGCTCTTCGAGTACAAGGCTTTCAATTGTTGCCACTCGCCATACAACGCATTGCCGTCGACTCCGAGTTGTTGCAACCGACGGGACCAGTGAACAGCAAATTGCCAAACCTCGCTGTTACCGAACTCTTCCACTTCCCATGTGTTGTCCTTGGTGGGCCATGTAGTGCCGTCCACCAATTGGCTGACGCATTGTAGGAATTGGCTATTCCTCAATCGCTTCTTCACTTGCCTCTTGAACGTCTCATGGATCTCCTTCAATTCAGCATTTGCTTCCGCCATTGGCGCCAAGACAGGAGTATTGCCAAACAACCAATTCTTCGTAACTTAGGCCACGCTAACTGCCCACCCCCCTACCCACAGGCTAGGCTCCGCGGGGCCATACGCCCCCCCCCCCCCCCCCGAACCCCCAAAACAGGGTATGAATTTTGCACCTAGGGGACCCCTTGCTCGTGGTAGAAAAAAATGAGTATCTCTATTTATCTAAAATGCCATTCTCATGTAACCACATCCTAGTTGTCAAAACACAATAAGCATGTATGCATACTGGAAAAGCAGTGGGAGAAAGAAGGTTTCTTCAATACAACAAACCTTTCAGTGTTACACACAAATGTATCATCCTGCGAAGCGATGCAGTGCAAGAAGTAGGGCAGCACACACTTGGCAAGGGTTGCTGCACCCTGTGTGTGCCCAAAAACTGTCAATTGACAGTCACTCAAATTCATGCACCATAATCAAGGTCTCTATTTGCCATTAATGAGACCTCTGGGCGAAATTTAGTCCAGCTTTGCAAAAATGTAAAAACGAACCGTGTATTCCAAGAAATACCCGAGCCTGGGCGAAATTTCTTCCAGCTTTAGTAAAACACAAAAAAGCCCCAAAGAGTGACGTACAAAGTAAAAAGAAAATCATCAACATGCAAGCCACCCTTTGATGCTGCCGCACACGCCAAAAAATGCACGGCCCCGCCGGTGGCTTCGTGTCGTGTTCGGAATCGTGGACCGGCCTCCGGTCTGCCCCGGGAAAATATTTTAGGCGGGCCCGAGGGTTGCCCTATCCCTTCCCTTGTCCTTCCCTAACCTTTCGCTGCCTTTTTTTGGGGGTTTTATGATTTTCTGATTTTTTTGTTTTTTCTTTCTTATATTTTTTCTTTTTGTTTTTCACTTGTCCTATGCCCTAATCCTGTACCTCCTGGTGCTGCAGCTACTTGATGTTGTTGCCGCTGATACTGTTGTTGCTATTGTTGCTGCTGCTGTTGCTGCTGCTGCTGCTGCTGCTGCAACTGGCGCTGCTAGTGCTCGACCTTCGAGCTGAGCTGGTGTCGCTATCGCTGACGCCGGCGTGATTGGCTGTGACCTTCTGCTTCTTCTTCCCCTTCCGCTTGTTGCCGGCGTCGCTACGAATCTTCCTGGTTTTCGTGGCTCGCTGTCGCTTTCTTGACGATTGATAAGCCCGGCAAATCTCGTCATAGTACGGGTACACCTTCTAATTCTCCGCGTCGACAAGCAGAACCAATTCCTCCTCTGCGTGCTTCTTGGAGAGCCTTGTGCGCTCATTTGTCCAAATCTTGCGCAATCGTGAAAAGAGTCATTCCACGGCCGCATTGCTCGGGGTCATTGCAAGCAGCATTCTGCTGAAGGTGTGCCACAAAAGGAACAAATTCTTGTTTTCGATGGCGTGCTTCAACATCGGTGTCCACGTCGCTCTTCGAGTACAAGGCTTTCAATTGTTGCCACTCGCCATACAACGCATTGCCGTCGACTCCGAGTTGTTGCAACCGACGGGACCAGTGAACAGCAAATTGCCAAACCTCGCTGTTACCGAACTCTTCCACTTCCCATGTGTTGTCCTTGGTGGGCCATGTAGTGCCGTCCACCAATTGGATGACGCATTGTAGGAATTGGCTATTCCTCAATCGCTTCTTCACTTGCCTCTTGAACGTCTCATGGATCTCCTTCAATTCAGCATTTGCTTCCGCCATTGGCGCCAAGACAGGAGTATTGCCAAACAACCAATTCTTCGTAACTTAGGCCACGCTAACTGCCCACCCCCCTACCCACAGGCTAGGCTCCGCGGGGCCATACGCCCCCCCCCCCCCCCGAACCCCCAAAACAGGGTATGAATTTTGCACCTAGGGGACCCCTTGCTCGTGGTAGAAAAAAATGAGTATCTCTATTTATCTAAAATGCCATTCTCATGTAACCACATCCTAGTTGTCAAAACACAATAAGCATGTATGCATACTGGAAAAGCAGTGGGAGAAAAAAGGTTTCTTCAATACAACAAACCTTTCAGTGTTACACACAAATGTATCATCCTGCGAAGCGATGCAGTGCAAGAAGTAGGGCAGCACACACTTGGCAAGGGTTGCCGCACCCTGTGTGTGCCCAAAAACTGTCAATTGACAGTCACTCAAATTCATGCACCATAATCAAGGTCTCTATTTGCCATTAATGAGACCTCTGGGCGAAATTTAGTCCAGCTTTGCAAAAATGTAAAAACGAACCGTGTATTCCAAGAAATACCCGAGCCTGGGCGAAATTTCTTCCAGCTTTAGTAAAACACAAAAAAGCCCCAAAGAGTGACGTACAAAGTAAAAAGAAAATCATCAACATGCAAGCCACCCTTTGATGCTGCCGCACACACCAAAAAATGCACGGCCCCGCCGGTGGCTTCGTGTCGTGTTCGGAATCGTGGACCGGCCTCCGGTCTGCCCCGGGAAAATATTTTAGGCGGGCCCGAGGGTTGCCCTATCCCTTCCCTTGTCCTTCCCTAACCTTTCGGTGCCTTTTTTTGGGGTTTTTATGATTTTCTGATTTTTTTGTTTTTTCTTTCTTATATTTTTTCTTTTTGTTTTTCACTTGTCCTATGCCCTAATCCTGTACCTCCTGGTGCTGCAGCTACTTGATGTTGTTGCCGCTGATACTGTTGTTGCTATTGTTGCTGCAGCTGCTGTTGCTGCTGCTGCTGCTGCAACTGGCGCTGCTAGTGCTCGACCTTCGAGCTGAGCTGGTGTCGCTATCGCTGACGCCGGCGTGACTGGTTGTGACCTTCTGCTTCTTCTTCCCCTTCCGCTTGTTGCCGGCGTCGCTACGAATCTTCCTGGTTTTCGTGGATGGCTGTCGCTTTCTTGACGATTGATAAGCCCGGCAAATCTCGTCATAGTACGGGTACACCTTCTAATTCTCCGCGTCGACAAGCAGAACCAATTCCTCCTCTGCGTGCTTCTTGGAGAGCCTTGTGCGCTCATTTGTCCAAATCCTGCGCCATCGTGAAAAGAGTCGTTCCACGGCCGCATTGCTCGGGGTCATTGCAAGCAGCATTCTGCTGAAGGTGTGCCACAAAGGGAACAAATTCTTGTTTTCGATGGCGTGCTTCAACATCGGTGTCCCGGCCTCCACGTCGCTCTTCGAGTACAAGGCTTTCAATTGTTGCCACTCGCCATACAACGCATTGCCGTCGACTCCGAGTTGTTGCAACCGACGGGACCAATGAACAGCAAATTGCCTAACCTCGCTGTTACCGAACTCTTCCACTTCCCATGTGTTGTCCTTGGTGGGCCATGTAGTGCCGTCCACCAATTGGCTGACGCATTGTAGGAATTGGCTATTCCTCAATCTCTTCTTCACTTGCCTCTTGAACGTCTCATGGATCTCCTTCAATTCAGCATTTGCTTCCGCCATTGGCGCCAAGACAGGAGTATTGCCACACAACCAATTCTTCGTAACTTAGGCCACGCTAACTGCCCACCCCCCTACCCACAGGCTAGGCTCCGCGGGGCCATACTGTACCCCCCCCCCCGGAACCCCCAAAACAGGGTATGAATTTTGCACCTAGGGGACCCCTTGCTCGTGGTAGAAAAAAATGATTATCTCTATTTACCTAAAATGCCATTCTCATGTAACCACATCCTAGTTGTCAAAACACAATAAGCATGTATGCATACTGGAAAAGCAGAGGAAGAAAGAAGGTTTCTTCAATACAACAAACCTTTCAGTGTTACACACAAATGTATCATCCTGCGAAGCGATGCAGTGCAAGAAGTAGGGCAGCACACACTTGGCAAGGGTTGCTGCACCCTGTGTGTGCCCAAAAACTGTCAATTGACAGTCACTCAAATTCATGCACCATAATCAAGGTCTCTATTTGCCATTAATGAGACCTCTGGGCGAAATTTAGTCCAGCTTTGCAAAAATGTAAAAACGAACCGTGTATTCCAAGAAATACCCGAGCCTGGGCGAAATTTCTTCCAGCTTTAGTAAAACACAAAAAAGCCCCAAAAGGTGACGCACAAAGTAAAAAGAAAATCATCAACATGCAAGCCACCCTTTGATGCTGCCGTACACGCCAAAAAATGCACGGCCCCGCTGGTGGCTTCGTGTCGTGTTCGGAATCGTGGACCGGCCTCCGGTCTGCCCCGGGAAAATATTTTAGGCGGGCCCGAGGGTTGCCCTATCCCTTCCCTTGTCCTTCCCTAACCTTTCGCTGCCTTTTTTGGGGGTTTTTATGATTTTCTGATTTTTTTGGTTTTTCTTTCTTATATTTTTTCTTTTTGTTTTTCACTTGTCCTATGCCCTAATCCTGTACCTCCTGGTGCTGCAGCTACTTGAGGTTGTTGCCGCTGATACTGTTGTTGCTATTGTTGCTGCTGCTGTTGCTGCTGCTGCTGCTGCAACTGGCGCTGCTAGTGCTCGACCTTCGAGCTGAGCTGGTGTCGCTATCGCTGACGCCGGCGTGAGTGGCTGTGACCTTCTGCTTCTTCTTCCCCTTCCGCTTGTTGCCGGCGTCGCTACGAATCTTCCTGGGTTTCGTGGATCGCTGTCGCTTTCTTGACGATTGTTAAGCCCGGCAAATCTCGTCATAGTACGGGTACACCTTCTAATTCTCCGCGTCGACAAGCAGAACCAATTCCTCCTCTGCGTGCTTCTTGGAGAGCCTTGTGCGCTCATTTGTCCAAATCGTGCGCAATCGTGAAAAGAGTCGTTCCACGGCCGCATTGCTCGGGGTCATTGCAAACACCATCCTGCTGAAGGTGTGCCACAAAGGGAACAAATTCTTGTTTTCGATGGCGTGCTTCAACATCGGTGTCCCGGCCTCCACGTCGCTCTTGGAGTACAAGGCTTTCAATTGTTGCCACTCGCCATACAACGCATTGCCGTCGACTCCGAGTTGTTGCAACCGACGGGACCAATGAACAGCAAATTGCCTAACCTCGCTGTTACCGAACTCTTCCACTTCCCATGTGTTGTCCTCGGTGGGCCATGTAGTGCCGTCCACCAATTGGCTGACGCATTGTAGGAATTGGCTATTCCTCAATCGCTTCTTCACTTGCCTCTTGAACGTCTCATGGATCTCCTTCAATTCAGCATTTGCTTCCGCCATTGGCGCCAAGACAGGAGTATTGCCAAACAACCAATTCTTTGTAACTTAGGCCACGCTAACTGCCCACCCCCCTACCCACATGCTAGGCTCCGCGGGGCCATACTGTACCCCCCCCCCCCCCGGAACCCCCAAAACAGGGTATGAATTTTGCACCTAGGGGACCCCTTGCTCCTGGTAGGAAAAAATGAGTATCTCTATTTACCTAAAATGCCATTCTCATGTAACCACATCCTAGTTGTCAAAACACAATAAGCATGTATGCATACTGGAAAAGCAGAGGAAGAAAGAAGGTTTCTTCAATACAACAAACCTTTCAGTGTTACACACAAATGTATCATCCTGCGAAGCGATGCAGTGCAAGAAGTAGGGTAGCACACACTTGGCAAGGGTTGCTGCACCCTGTGTGTGCCCAAAAACTGTCAATTGACAGTCACTCAAATTCATGCACCATAATCAAGGTCTCTATTTGCCATTAATTAGACCTCTGGGCGAAATTTAGTCCAGCTTTGCAAAAATGTAAAAAAGAACCGTGTATTCCAAGAAATACCCGAGCCTGGGCGAAATTTCTTCCAGCTTTAGTAAAACACAAAAAAACAGTGCGCAAAA
Source organism: Eutreptiella sp. 'Long Island Sound 2002' (assembly GCA_964036045.1). Taxonomy (NCBI): domain Eukaryota; phylum Euglenozoa; class Euglenophyceae; order Eutreptiales; family Eutreptiaceae; genus Eutreptiella; species Eutreptiella sp. 'Long Island Sound 2002'. The sequence goes on from OZ038381.1 coordinate 88,626,738, forward strand.
CGTCAATGGTATCTGCAGAGACAGCGCAGAACGCCATTCTGACGTGTAACAGGGAAAACATACAACACAGCAGTCAGAGCACACACCAGTGTCACTCTATTGCCGCCTCCTCAGGCCAGGTGCCTTTGGTGTGGCACCCTTACCAGTAAACTGCCCACCACTTGCTTGTGCTGCCTGGTCACCAGTCATCTCATTGTTAGCACTACGAGTGGCCCCACGTCCATTCTGTGTCTGCTGGGACAGTGTGAAGTGGGCTGCAAACGTGCCCAGCGCCTTGTTGGGTGGAGGCTTTGCTCCAGGCTTGGGGCTCTGCTGTGAGGGGCTTGCTCCAGCCTTTTATTTTTTGGCCTTGGCGGGGGGGGGGGCGTCCCCCTGCTTGCCGGTTGCCTTTGGGGGGGGGGGGTTCTGAGACTCACCGTCCTCTTCCTCTGGTTGCGTGGCCTCCTCTTCTTGCTCCACATACCTCCTTCCCATACAATCTGCTGGAAACCCATCTGCAAGGTCTTCACACACTCGGTCCCACTGAATTGGTGCCACAGTGTCGCAGTTCGGCACAGCAGCCCTCAAATCAGTAACAAATGACTCAAGAACAGACTTCTCCTAAGACAAGTATGCAACTGCATTGTTCACAGGAAACATGCTCTGAATGGATAGGGCTGCAAAAAGATCTGGCTGCTGTGTGCAAACCATTACCCATGTACTATTTGGCCGAATCAAATCTAATGCACACAGCAAATAACAGAACACTTCAACAGGAATGGCTTTGGCTTCAGTTTGGCGGCTGCTTTGGGCTCTGGTTCTGGTGCGGGGGCGTCAGCAGCAGCAGTTCCCTCACCTCCGCTAACATGCTCTTCATCATTCACCAGGTTTTCGGGCTGTGTGCCAACATTTTGAGAGACTTCCATAGAAGACATCGCTTGAAAGGTAAGAAAACATCACATGCAGAGTGTAAACATGAGGATATCCGGGTGCTCAGACAGAGATATTAGCCAACTTAGATGAAATTCGGAGAAACCGGGTTCAGAAACAGAAACTGCCGTACAACAGGGATGACACGGTGCTGAAGGCTACGAAAAGCACATTGATCGGAAAGCTGGGCGAAATTCCGCCCAGGTCTGGGAGTTTCAAATAATACGAGGCTCAAAATCATGAAATTCGGGCGCCTGGGCGAAATTTCGCCAAGCTGGAAGCACAATAGCAAATAACACAGTCAAATCAATCCCAACCCTATGTGCTCCGTCCCAACTCCTCTTCCTCATCAAGCATTTCGAGTGACAGTGAGGCAAAGGGCAACATATCAGGCACATGACAAGGAAAGAAACAACAGGAGGGGGGCTGCAAGAAATTTCGCCCAGGATCACTGATGGGTGTTTTTGACCTATACATTGTGCAGAACAGGCAGGGCTGGCGAAATTTCGCCTGGGGTCATCAAGACATCAAAATATGTATACCTTTTTTGCTATCCGGGGGGGCTGGGGGAAATTTAGCCCAGGTCTGGGAAAATTGGCAAATAGAGACAGTGAATTTGAAGGCTATGTAATTCACATTGATCGGAAAGGAGGCGAAATTTCGCCCCAAATCACTGATTGGTGTTTTTGACCTATACATTTTGCAGAACAGGCAGAGCTGGGCGAGATTTCGCCCAGGGTCATCAAGACATCAAAATATGTGTACCTTTTTTGCTATCCGGGGGGGCTGGGGGAACTTTCGCCCAGGTCTGGGAAAATTGGCAAAAAGAGGCAGTGAATTTGAAGGCTATGTAATTCACGTTGATCGGAAAGCTGAGCGAAATTTCGTCTAGGATCACTGATTGGTGTTTTTGACCTATACATTTTGCAGAACTGGCAGGGCTGGGCGAAATTTCGCCCAGGGTCATCAAGACATCAAAATACGTATACCTTTTTTGCTATCCGGGGGGGCTGGGGGAAGTTTCGCCCAGGTCTGGGAAAATTGGCAAATAGAGACAGTGAATTTGAAGGCTATGTAATTCACATTGATCGGAAAGCTGGGCGAAATTTCGTCTAGGATCACTGATTGGTGTTTTTGACCTATACATTTTGCAGAACAGGCAGAGCTGGGCGAAATTTCGCCCAGGGTCATCAAGACATCAAAATATGTATACCTTTTTTGCTATCCGGGGGAGCTGGGGGAAGTTTCGCCCAGGTCTGGGAAAATTGGCAAATAGAGACAGTGAATTTGAAGGCTATGTAATTCACGTTGATCGGAAAGCTGGGCGAAATTTCGCCCAGGATCACTGATTGGTGTTTTTGACCTATACATTTTGCAGAACAGGCAGGGCTGGGCGAAATTTCGCCCAGGGTCATCAAGACATCAAAATATGTATACCTTTTTTGCTATCCGGGGGGGCTGGGGGAACTTTCGCCCAGGTCTGGGAAAATTGGCAAATAGAGACAGTGAATTTGAAGGCTATGTAATTCACGTTGATCGGAAAGCTGGGCGAAATTTCGTCTAGGATCACTGATTGGTGTTTTTGACCTATACATTTTGCAGAACAGGCAGGGCTGGGCGAAATTTCGCCCAGGGTCATCAACACATCAAAATATGTATACCTTTTTTGCTATCCGGGGGGGCTGGGGGAAGTTTCGCCCAGGTCTGGGAAATTGGCAAATAGAGACAGTGAATTTGAAGGCTATGTAATTCACATTGATCGGAAAGCTGGGCGAAATTTCGTCTAGGATCACTGATTGGTGTTTTTGACCTATACATTTTGCAGAACAGGCAGAGCTGGGCGAAATTTCGCCCAGGGTCATCAAGACATCAAAATATGTATACCTTTTTTGCTATCCGGGGGAGCTGGGGGAAGTTTCGCCCAGGTCTGGGAAAATTGGCAAATAGAGACAGTGAATTTGAAGGCTATGTAATTCACGTTGATCGGAAAGCTGGGCGAAATTTCGCCCAGGATCACTGATTGGTGTTTTTGACCTATACATTTTGCAGAACAGGCAGAGCTGGGCGAAATTTCGCCCAGGGTCATCAAGACATCAAAATATGTATACCTTTTTTGCTATCCGGGGGGGCTGGGGGAAGTTTCGCCCAGGTCTGGGAAAATTGGCAAATAGAGATAGTGAATTTGAGTTTCAAAGTGTGTATGCATAGGACACGCAAAAAATGTATAATTATTCTTCACCACCTATTACAGTACAAGCGACACATGGAAAACATAGACACAAAAACAAGACACAGAAAAGGCGACAAAGTGGACATGTTTGGGTCGTGAGGGGCGGGTAGTTAGCGTGGCCTAAGCGTAATGGCATACTGCTGCACTTTCAACGGCTCCTTCTCGGAATCAATGTCAAGGGCTATCATCAACTTGCCCACCGCTTGTTGCTTTGTCGCCCAAGTAGCATCACCATTCTGCATAGCTTCTTGAGCATGTGCCACATGGTCGAGGAACTGCAGGAGGCCATACATGACCACCAAGTTGCCCAAATACATCATGGTGTACATAGTCTTCCACTTGCTCTTGTCCTTGCCATTCACCGTCAAACCCTTCACACTGCCACGCACCAGCACGTATCGGGACATAAAAATAGTAATCGCCAAGAACAAACTTTGTGACCGGCGTGTTTTGATGATCCGGTGCAGCCTCTTCTCCCCATCGTTGGACATGGCCTCAATGGTCAAGCTGTGGACCTCGGACTTGCGAATGGCGGTGGTGACACTTTGCACCATGGGCACATACTTGCCATACATTGGGCTGGTTCGGACAGCATGTACAACGGCACGATCAAGCTGATGGCTCGCATCCACGGTCCCAAGAACATCGTTGGCCTGCTAAATAATGTGCCCATGCAATGCGTGGTTGACCGAAGCCCCGCCATACACAACTTGAATTAGGTTCTTCATTACAGCTGGCATGGTGCCATCTTCGTCTGCAACGGTGCCATAGCGTAACTTCATAGCGCGGCACAAACGGTCATATTGTGCCTGGGCCCGAAAAGGCTTCACATTGATGGACTTCAGCTCCGCCAATTCAGCTGGTGTGCAGTGCGTCAACGTCAAGGTGCTGGGCGTCACCGTCAACATCATGGAACAAGAACGCCTCATCGGTCGCTTGTATGACTTCTTTGTGGCACCATCCAAAAGCATGACCCAGCCCACGGAATCCTCCAAGAAACCGCCCCTGATTCCTTGTTTGCCATGAGGTCCATGAAACGATGATGTGAAACACGGCCATCACCTCGAGCCACAGCAACAACGGGCTCACCCTTTCGATCTTTGGTGTTCAACTCATCGAAACTGATAATGTCGGGGTGGCGGGTATATGGCATGTGGGTTTGTTTACCCATCAACGTTGCTCGGCACTCAATGCGAAGTTCAGGTTAGGTCAACGGGGACATCCTTCAAAACAACATGACCAAAATCTCGTACAACAAATGGGACATCACAACGCGGATGCCTGAGCTCCTGTGCAGCTTGAGTCAACTCAAACAAGTGAGCAACAGGTGCTTTCTTATGCAGCGGGGATGTAAACTCCTATGCCTCGTTGTGCTGCTCACTCTTGGGAACGCGGACATGTCGGCCAAAACCTTGATTGCTTTCACGATTGCATTGTACGATGGTTTCTTGGCGGTGGGCGTTTCTGGGGTGGATGGGGCAGAGGGTGTGCTGGGTGTTGTTGTGGGAGTTGACCTGGGGCTGGATTGCGTTGTTGTTTGTGCAGCGGCCTTGTTGTTGTTGGTGTTGTTGGTGGTGTTAGCTGGCTCGGACCATGCCGCGACTTCCTGAGGCTGGTTGGCAATCTCTGCATGGCCGTTGCTCTGTGCAGGACTGCTACCCTGTGCAGAAATAGCACTCTGTGGTGCATTGTTGCTCTGTGCGGGACTGCTGCTCTGTGCAGGACTACTGTTTTGTGCAAAAGTGGCACTCTGTGGTGCAGTGTTGCTGTGTGTAGGACTTCTGCTCTGTGCAGGACTACTACTCTGTGTGCAGGACTGCTGCTGTGTGCAGAACTTTGTGCAGCACTATTACTCTGTACAAGACTGTTGTTTGCTGCTGTTGGAGCTGCCAGCACTGTTGCTCTATGCAGGACTGGTGCTCGGTGCAGGACTTGCACTCTGTGCAGCACTAATACTCTGTATAGGACTGCTGTTGCTGCTGCTGGAGCTACCAGCACTGTTGCTCTGTGCAGGGCAGATGCTGTTGCTACTGGAGCTGCTGCTGGTACTAGTGTTGGAACTACTGGTGGCTGCTGAATTTTCTGTTGGCTGCACCTGAGTGACCTTGGGAAAATTGAGTGGGCGCATACTCTTCTTTGCCTGCCCCCATTGGTTGTGCTTGGCGGTCTTCAAATGCTCCCTTTTGGCCTGCTCAGAGGATCCAACGAATACCCCACAACCACAAAGAGATTTTGGCATGGTGCCTGCACAAAGACTAACAGGAAAGGGGCACCAGCAAACAGCCAGACAAGGCTCCTGTGCCCAAAGAAAGAACGTGTGGCAGGAGCCCAACGCGAAAACCCCTCGGATTTCTAGAGGGGGTGGGGGTCCACAGCCTCAGACCCACCCACCCGGCTGATGACCCACCCACCCAACCCCCCCCCTTGCAAAATAGCTCTTATAAACGATGCTTGGTCTGCCCCCAACCCCCCGACTGCTGCCCTAGTACACTGCATTTGACATTGGGGGGAGGGGGGAGGGGGCTGACACCTGCTGGATCAGCCTCCCGGTAGCACATAGTGCTACATGATGCTGCATCTAGGTCTGAAATTTTGTAGCATTGTAAATGTACATATTACAATCAGGCCAGGGCAACTCAGAAAATAGGAACTCACCCTCCATGAATCTGAATATTCTTGTAACGGGGTCTTTTGTTGCCAGCCCCTTGAAGGTAAATCTCTCTAGCCCCAACACACTAACATTTGACATTGAACCATGTGATGCCGCAGCAAAAATGTGCTTAGTACACAGAATTCATGGCTCATTGAGCCCCAGCCATGGAATCTCTGATGACCATGGACCGACTAGCTTCATATCCCCTATTGTATCAAGGCAACACCCTCAAAGTGGGTGGACTGTGGCAACATATGCGCTACCATATCAAAGCTGTAGCCCAAAAAAGAGTATGAATTGCAGCTACATATCCCTACTAGATCAAGGCCACACCCACAATGACCATGAGTTTGTAGTTGCAAAGCACTTGCCATGAGGCAACCAACTTGCTATAGCTACGAATCCCATGCGGTATTGAGCCCACCGAATTGGAACACCCCAGAAGAAGATGGATTGTGACTACATATGCCATGTTGTATCGAGGCCCCATCCCAAGAAATAGTGCAATTTTGTGGCTACATATTCTTGCTGAATTAGGGCCGTATTGAAAAGAGAGCATGGGTTGTGGACACATATGCCTTGCTAGATTAGGGCTACACATAAGGAAGAGCATGGATTCAGCAGCACCAAAATGGGAGCAACTGCCCTAATTATCCTCTGCAGCATTGGGCCCTCTTCCCAAGTGGGAAAACAATGCACTTGATGCACCACGTTTTGTTGAAATTGTGTGCACTTTTGTTTGACAAGCACTTTTCCTTGATTTTTGAGGGGAAATCAGTGACTTCAGGGAATCACTGTACCCCCCCCCCCGCCGCCCTTTGTAATAGCTACCCAAAAGTACGCAATTAAACAGGTCCCTACGCCTACTGTAGCTTGGACAATGGTGTGGCTTGCGCACGACACATACAACCGCCGACACACACGTGAGTGAGTGCATGGTATGAGTGCATCTTAACCTCCACCCATGTTCCCAAAGACATGTAAACACAAGAAGTTGTTTGAAACATGAAACTTCAGGTTCGCACCCATGTTCCTACAATCAATGAGGCATGAGAAGCCTACAAATGTTTGGCTTGGAAACCCTTCTTGCAAGCATACACCATGCGGAACAAGTGCACATGCTCACCACTTGAAGATGCCTTTGAAGATGCCTTTGCCCGAGGTTTAGGGGCTGGTTTGGGTCAAGCAACTTTGAATTCCTGGGAATGAAATTGCCTTGCGCGTGGTCTCTTGTAAAATACACCTTCCCATCAAGACATGGGCCATTCCCCACACACCCCGGGCAGCCTTAGCCCAAATAACTTCATCGGGATTAAAGAGAAGATTGCACGATGAGCTGATGCAAGAAAGGGGGATAGTGTAGAAATATCCCCAAAATCAGAGCAATCTGGGTTCAAGTGGGCAAACACTCACAACAAATGTGTCCACGACCCTATGTAACTGGCAAATTTGTCACCAAACCCATGTCTGATGTGGCTGCACTACATTTGGTACCGAATTAAACTTAGGTACCAAATTAATACGGTCCCTACGCCTACTGCAGCTTGGACAAGGGCGTGGCTATTACAAGGGGGGGGGGGGGGTGTGCCTTGAATTTTTGAGGCAAGAACCAGCACCTTCAGGGAATCATTGTATGCGCACCCCTCAGGATGTAGGCATCTGCACAACACCATCAATTGTCAATTGGAATGTAGGGTGCAAGGTTCCAGGCACAGGATACAGAGTGCGTGCAATAAACCCTGACAACCAGGCAAGGCTACCTAAAGCTAACGCGAAATGTGCTGCACTAAAATGCCCGCCCAAGAAGGACGGGACAGGGGGGAAAGCCGGTGCAGGAGCCCCCGTTGTGGGTTGTGGAGGGTTGTGGAGGGATCATGAGAGTTGGAAGGGGGAATGGTAAGTCATGGAGACGTTGTTCAGCGTTGTTGTGGGCTGTTTGTGGGGTGTTGACTGTTAAGAGCTGTCGAGGGTCGCTGGGGGTGTTTAGGATTGCCAACACTCAACAAGCTAGAACCCTGCACAATCATTCTTTGATTCAATCATAGGCACTGCACCCACCCAATGAAGTTGATGACGCCACTTTCTTGGTTCATGGGTGGGTGACCGGTGGTGATTGCTGGCTGGTGGACGTCAGCAGGCCACATGCAGAGTAACAGAGACAGACGCTCAGTCCCAAACACCCTACCCCATGATGAGAATGATGCTCATTCCCAACAGACCTCCGCACTTGCATGTCTACAAGTACTGTGTCGCTGTTGAGTCCCATGTCCCCAGCCAGGGCATCCTCCTGAATCAACTGCTCCAGCTCCCGATGGGAGAAGGCGCTATGGCGCACAGGATGCGGCCTGTGAAACAGCTGCACAAAGCCCCGCGTGGGTGGCTTGGGCCCCGTGCCTGCAGCAGCATCTCCTCCAGTAACTGCAGGATAAACAGGCGATGAGGCACTTCACTTCACAGAGCAGTAATGCCGGTAGAAGACCCTTCGCAACTCTGTCATAGACTTGAGGTCCGGTCTAGCCCACACTTCAGTCAGATTTAGGCGTCAAAAAGGTTAGTTGCAAATGTGGCCAAATTTTCCTGCTTTTGTACTCAGCAGTGGAATGTGACCATGCAGCTGAAGCAAAAACTACTTCCCCGGAAGCAACCTCTTTGTGTTGTTGGGAGACATGCAGTGGTTCTCAAGGACGACCCTTGGGTAACCTCCCTGGTTGATGTCAAGGTGGACCTGGTAAATGCACACGAATTCCTTTAGGGCTGCAAAATCATCCGTGCAAGGATGTAGCATCCTAAAAGCTGAGATCTCGCTTCAGACGTCATCACGTGTCATTATTGAACCAAAAAGAGGAAGTAATTTCATGCCATTCCCAGCAGCAAGTGACACACACTGTGCGACAGATAATAATTGAATAGTGCTGAAAATAGCGGCCATAGCATAAAACACCCAGTTCACAACTTTCGGTGGCTCCGCACTTCTATTGTTCTGTTTTGCATGCGACTGCAACCGCAGGCACCTGCATACCAACGGGAAGCACCACATTTTTGGCACGGACTGCTGCTTGCCCCGTCAATTTGTAGCCAAAGAGCAAATCCAGCCAATGATGCAAATTGCAGCTGACGTACGGACTTTCCAGTGCCATCCGGTGCTTCTTGATGAAATCTTCAGGACTGCATATGAGAAAAGGTGCGCAGGGCTGTGTGCATATTTGCTACCGGGATCAGCATTTCCAGAGCCAAAAACCATGACATCCCTCCAAAAATGCAAACCATTTGCACATTCATAAATTACATTCTGATGACACCTGAGAAGCAAAAATCGGAACAGCGGGAACTAACTACATGCCGTTGGCAAGGCACCTGAAAGACAGACCAATTACCATCCCTGTGGTGTCCCCAGAGGTGGTTGCACAGCACTAGCAAGCAGCCAGGTTGCACACTTATTTTTCACAATCCAGTGCCGTAGCAAATCATACAATGCAATCCCATGCTTTGCATGTGATACTTGATCATTGTGGGTGGCCACAATGTTGAAAAAAGCGTTTTTGGGAATTTCGATTTTTGAACTGCTGAGGCTGAAAACTGCATGGGCAGAGCATACACCAGCCCCTTGCGAAGGACCCCAACCTGGCCCCAATAGCCAAATGGGACGAAAATACACAAAGCACGTGTAATCCATGCTTCACGTGGGTATTTCATTCTGGGTGGTCGCAATATCTAAAAAATCAGTTTTTGGAAATGTCGATTCTTGAGCTGTTGAGGCGGAAAACTGCAGAAGCGTTGTGCACCGATCCCTTGCAAAAGACCCTCCCCCCACCAGCAGCCCATGGCCAAATGGGGTAAAAAATACACAAAAAGAGTCTAAAACATGCTTACATGGGATATGTCATCATTGTGGGTGGTCACAATACCGAAAAAAAATCAGTTTTCAAAACTTTGATTGTTGAGCTGTTGAGGCTGAAAACTTGCCTAAGCAGGTTGTGCCGCTAAACAAGCTGCAACCAGCAATTTCTGGGATTTCGGGGGGGGGGGGGGGGGGGGGCTGGCTACACAGGCCTAGCAGCTACTCCGTGGGGCCCTGTGGGTGCTGGAGTGCCCGTATTGACAGCAAATGATGGCCCAAACCCATCCTACAGCTGACAAGCAGTTGTCCAAAAAAGTCAAAGTTTCAAAACTTCTCAATGGCCACTAAGCAGCCTACAAGCAGCCATTTCACGGCTTATAGGGGGCCCATGGCCCTGGATACATGGGCCTTGCAGCTAATACGTGAGTTCCTATGGGTGCAAGAATACCCGTATCATCACCAAATGATGACCCAAACCCACCCCAAAGCTGTCGGGAAACTTTCGGAAAAGGTCAATTTTTCCCAAATTTGCGAGTACCACAGAACAGCCTACAGACAGCAATTTCGGGGCTTTGGGGGGATCCATGGCCCTTGCTAGCGCCGCTATGTGGGTCCCTGTGGGTGCTGTGCTAGAGTCCATGGATTGTCACCAAATGATGCCCAAGCTGTCAAAAGGTCCGCGGAAAAAAATCAAACTTTCAAAAATTGTCAAATGCCACTAACCAACCAAAAAACCGCATGAGCGCTCAATGCCCCCACAGCCCAGGCTAATGTTGCCTACATGTAGCTCTCACAGGCCCATGGACATCCAATAGATGGGCCTAATTGGTGCTGCACGGCTCCCACTGTCAGCAAATGATGACCAAAGCTTGGCCCCAAGCCACTCAGCAGTCATTGGAGGTCACCCAAAAATCAATCAGGCAACCCATGCAGGCCAAAAAACAGTCAAATCCTCATTGATACGCCCTTCACGGGGGTCGATGGGGGTATCTGGAGGTGGAACTTGGGACCCCCGCCATTGGTTAGCCGGTCTATAAGGAAAGAAAAAATGGAATGGGACTAGTTGGATGCTTAAGGCCAATAATTTTTTCCCACCAAGCTGCAAAGAAGTCCAAAACAGTGCTTTTAGGCTCTAGTGGGCACCTCTAGTGGGTCTAACCGGTGCTACATGGCTCCCAATGGGCTAAAATGTACTTCCGTTGTCACCAAATGAACGATCTCCAGGGGTTGTCTGAAATCACCCGAAAATTGCGGTTTTTCAAACAATCCATGTTGGCCTCGGTCTTCAACGGCGGCCCCATACGGGGGCCCAATTAACTTAATCTGGAGATAGAAGAGGGGATCCCCACCAGGGGTCCCCAATAGAAAAAGGGGGGGGGGGGCAACGACATGCAAGCTGACCCCAAACAACCCAAAACGGCACTTTTAGGGGCCAATAAGCACCACCAGGAGGGCCTTAACTGGTGCTACATGGCCCCCGATGGGTTTACAATGAACATCTATTGTCATCAAATGATTAGCGAACCCTGACCCAAAAGTCCTGGCGGTGGTCAAGGGTCACCAAAAAATGTGCATTTTTCAGCCAACCCATGCAGGTCACTTTCAGTGAAAATCATGATTTCGCACCTTTCAAAAGTGCTCCTAGGCAAGGCTTCAAGCTGCCAAACATATCTGCTTGCATCCCAGCATGGGTATACTGTCACAGCATCCCAATCCGACCCCTGTCGGGGTATACCAAAAACACCGACACAACAAACTGGCTGCGAACTGCATGAGCTGGATAAGTGGTCGCCCTAATGTGCCCTGCCAAACCCCATGGAGTCGGGACCGGAAAATACCTTTTTGGCTCTGAATTGAAAAACACCTAGAGATTCATGATTTTCGACCTCATTAAAGCGGGGGTGGATTTTTGAGACCCCGCTGCCCCCCCAAAAAGGGTTTTCAGTGAGGGGGGGTTCAAAGCGGATCCTGAAAACCAACAATTCGACCCCTTGGTTGGGGTAGGGTACACATGAGCCAAAGGGGGGGGGGGGGATGTTGTATTGTCCCATACATGCAGGCTTGCATGGTTTGATCAAGAAACCTTTTGCAAGGTGATTCATGATTTCGGGGTCACAAATCGGGGGGGGGGGGGATCAAAATTTTCGATTTTTGACCCCCCCCCCGCCCCCCCCCCAAAAGCGGCACCTAGCTACTGGGGGGCTGAGGCCCAAAAAATGTGTGTGGGGGGGCGGGGGGGCGGGGGGGGCATGGCGCTCGTCCCTGCGCAGATCGAACAACCCCCTTCAAGGTGATTTTTTTGGATCAGAAAATGATTGGGTATCAGAGGGCAAGGAGGACAGAGGGAAGAGGTGGGATGAAAGGTTCTTTGGGAATCATTTGGCCAATATTACTAAGGTGAAAACGGGGAGAAAAGAACCTGGATCAAATATGCACCACGGGAGCCTTTGTTTGCTGGGCCCAGCTCGGAGATATGAAACAACACCCACTGTGGTCACCGTCTCAAGCACAGGCATTGTGGAATATCTTGTGGGGTGGGGGGGGGGACTGGGGGGTGAGGGGTAGGAAATTCACTATGGGTCTGGGACACATAAGCACACCACAACAGGCCCCCCCTTGGATGAAAATTTTCTAGGGGCCAAAGGGGGCACTCCACACCACGTCACCAAATGCCTAGTCTCCTCTAGTGCAGAGCCACGGAGGAGAAAGTGAGTGTGAACCCGCCCAAGTGTGCATTTTATGCAAGAGTCCATTGTTAACTGAGAACCTTCCTGACTTGTCAAAGAGCAGTGCTCCAGAATGCCACACAAAAAGTCATGCCCTGTGGCATTATGAACGACCCATAGCTTACCTAAACAAAGACCTGAAGGGCGCTGGACAGCTGTAAGGCCCCCCGAGTGTGCAAGACCAGGGTGGGATGAGCTTAGGGCTGTGGGGCATAGTGAAGACGAAGGGGATAGCTGCCGGTGCTGCAGGGCACACTGAGGCATGAGGCACAGATGCGGAGAAACGGTGGACTCAAACTGCAGAGGATTGAGGGCTGACGACAGTTGTGTGGCAGCTGTGAGTCATGGAGGATAGCAGTGGCGTATACTTAGCGTGGGACGGGTGGGGCACACACAGGACAAGGGGACTGTGTCTCCTGGGGAGCTCTGAAAAGGTTCTTGACTGCAACGTCCGAGCAGTGTACAACAAAGCACAGCGGACAGAGAACAGATCTATTCTGGCATCTTAGAATAGGTCAAGTGGCAGTGGCAGGAGGCAGTGTGCCAGAGGTGCATGGCCGTCTTCCTTTGTCAATCTTTCCCCTTCCTGCTTCAAACAGAACCTCTCTTCATGTCTCTGATGTGTGCAGGCCTCAGCTCAAGCCCGAATCCAACCTCAAAGTCAAACCTTAAAGTCAGACAAAGAGAAGAAGAACCCTCTACTTCTCAGCTTCCCCAGCCAAGCGCATACAGACACGCGTGCACGCACACACACACACACACACACACACACACACACACACACACACACACACACACACACACACACACACACACACAATACCTGGCTGCCCAACTGGGAATCCCCAGGTCTTCCATGTCGGTGTGAATCGATTTGAAAATGGAAGGATCCATGTAAAACTGCGGGATGCACTCGTCAGGGGTCCACTCATAGATGCGCTCCATGGAGATTGGATACTCGCGTGGCTACAGGCAGGGGGTTACAGCACACAAGCATGTGATTGGTCCGGCATGCACATCAGCATGAGCAGGCAAATGCGGGGCACATCATCACAATTATCAAGAGGAGGGTGGTACAGGTCTGTTGGCCCCCCAGTTGGAATTGTGCGGAGCCATTCTGACCCCATCCCCTGCCTGACGAAAACATTGCAACACCACATCACGCAGTCCTTCGTGCACAGCAAATGACTTATTCCAAAGAACAGCCATCATTCAAGCATTTGGGCACCTTGAAAATGGGGTCCACTGGTCACTTCCACATTATCTACTATCCTGTGATGAGCACACCACCACACCAGATTGCCACCCAAGGGACATCCGACGGGTCTTGTTTTGCTTTTAACGGCAAAACAGGTGGTAGATGGTTGTGTGTTGTCACCGGACGCCCAACCCTGTGTGGGCTGAACACCCGCTGCTGCCGGTCTCTTGTTCACAGGGGCCAGGGGAACCGTGCACTCCACAGGAACTGCCAGGCTACGCAGCGCACAGCAGGCCCCCACAGAACACATGTAAACGCCCACGGAGGTGCCGCAGGCCTGCTGAGAGCTGGGGTATCACGCCCAGGGGCATGTGGAGCGGCGCTCAAGCAGCTCTGCTGCGAACTGCATCGAGCAATGGCGTGCAGGGACTGCAGGGCAAGTGCACGGGTAAGACACCGCTGCTCATGCCACTACTAGGGGCATGAGGGCAAAGTGGTGGCAGAACCAGCCCCAGTGCGCCCTCTGCTGGGTGCAGGGGCCGCACCGGGGATGGCACATCATTGGCGGCATAGTGCACGGACGCCAGTAGGGCCTGACTGCCAACGAGGCACCCCCCTAGGGTGGCTGACAGCCCGCGAGGCACTCCAGTGGGGCAGACAAGGAACCCCTCCCTGTGTGGCGGTGGCAGTGCCACATGAGGTGGGGGAAAGAAAGGGCTGATCACCTACACAGCACCAACCATAAGTGGCCGATAGCCTGCAAGGCACCCCACCTCTAGCACGTCAGCGGCCGTGCTGGAAACAGAGAGAGCGGAGAGCGACATGTGCCAACCGCCCACATAGCACCCCAGCCGAGAGCACCAGGGGCTCCTCTGGCACCACTGCCAACTCACTGTCCCCTCCCTTCACTGGTGACCCCTGCACTCAGCCCACCAAGCCCTCGCCTCCTCTGGACCCCTGTCTGTGGCCCCTCAACCCCTGAGCTCCCGCAGAAGACCCCGGGTCCTGCACCAGGGACTCAAACACGTCTATCAGTCTTGCCCCCTCCCGTGACAGCAGACCTGCCCCAGAGAGACTCTCAACCCTATCTCAGGCCGGCCGATGTGCAGAGTTGTCGGGGACGCCATTTTGCACACCCCAGGCGGCCAGTGAGCCTAAAGATCAGTCTCCAAATCCAACCCTGCAGCGGGGGGGGGGGGGGCGGGGGGGGCAGGCAGGCAGACGCTCCTGAAGATGCACTGCGAGAGCTTGTGGGGGACCGCTGGGGTGGTGGTGTGTTTTGGTGCTGCCCTGGGCTGCCTCCAGATGGCACTGCTGGTGCCGGCTTCGCCCGTCGCTGCCAGCTGCTTACCTGTCAACGGCGGTCGCCGCAGGCACAGCCGCTTCGCCTTGCGCTACGCTGGCTCCAGTGGACCTGGTGGGCCCAACCATACTCGTAGCCATACTCGCATAGGGCGGGCTGTAGCCACACACTGCTGTGGGGGCAGGGCCCTGCACCTGGGCACCAACACTGAGGGCACCACATGGTGCATGCTGCAGCAATGCACAATACCGCAGCCTGTCGGCAGGGTGTATGTGCGCGGGGGCGGGGGGGCAATGCAACCAGAACAATGGACAGGGTACCTGCACATTTCTGTGCATGGGGCAGGGATGTAAGCGTGTGACAGGCACATTAAACCATCGCTGTGTAGGTTGCCTGCTGCTACGTGATGGCTCCCTGATGGACATGCTGAAGGCACAGGCTTTGCTACAAACCTGGTACTTGGAGCGCACGAACTTAGTCAGTGTGTCCACGGGCACCCGACGCGCCAAATATATGTAATATGTAATCTCCGACAGACACTCCGTGATGTGATGGGGAACAGGACCTCTGAATCTGTAAAGCAGATTACACAATTCAAGATGTGCTTATGGGAGAAAAATGTAACTCGTGTACAAAAAAAAATGGTCAAGTTGTGTAACTTGTTTTTTGCGGTAAGTCGTGTAAATTAAAAAAACAATTGAAAAATTGAAAGAGATGCAACTTTTGCAATACATGCGCAATATGTACAGTTGCCGGTTCCGTACAGCATAGCGACCTTAACGATGGGACGCCGAGTCCACAAAGCACCTAGTACTCTGTGTGGCCACCAATTAGTTGGGACTCGGCCAATATAACATAGTATCACATGGAGTCATTAGCACTACAAACAAAATCAGGCCCAAGAAAAGAGTCCTGATAGGGCCATGGCCAACATGAGTGTGCCGGCACTAGGAACAGAATCAGGCTCAAGAAAAGAGTCCTGAGAGGGCCATGGCCAACGTTAGTGCCACCATTATAGGCCACCAAGGCACTGGGATGGGGCCAATATAATAGCATGCTTATACATTCCACCATTAGTACACCAAATAGGCGGAGGAAAATATAAGGCTACACAACATGCACCCGCTACAAGTAGTTGCAGAATGCACGCTTGCAGATGAGGTCAGTTTTTGTGTCGCTGGACTTGGGATTTGCACCACAATTGGTATTCAGCTAACAAGCCACGCGCAACTCAGCTACTAGCTGCTTGGCCAACTCATCAATGAACTGCTGGTCACGCTCTAGCTGGCCAGATGCATCTTTGGGGTAGGCATCCGGCACCTTGCACGGATCTCCATAGATGAAGACCTTGGGACGGCCGTCCTCCTCTATGGCACGAGTGGGCATGGAGGGTTACGCCTTGGCCTCTGGCCCCGTCCACAATTTGCTCGGCATCCCCGAGTGGGGTGGGGTTGGCGTGAACACTCTCCTCGATCCCCGAAAGTGCACCTTCAACTTGGGTGCTGGGGGGACTCAAGAGGGCAAGGAAGCCACGCCCTCCAAATCATCACTAGGCTGAGCAATGATCCGCACAGCGCGATCAGCATCAACAATGCTCAACACAACGTCGACAAAACCTGGACCCATCGGGGTGAGGGGAACATCCGAAAAAGAACCCCGGTGATCCACCACCAGGTTTGTGAGGTGCAGACTCTGAAAACCAAAAGACCAACCGTCCACTTGGATTCCCAAGGCCCGGTGCTTGGTGGTTAAGAAAAGCTTCTTGAGCGCCGAAAAGAATGGACGAATCAAATGAACGGAGCTCACAAGGGGACACAACAATCGAAGGCACACACAAACTAGTGCAACCCTCCTTTGTCATCGCCATTACCCAAAAAGTGTGGCGACAGCACCAAGCCATGTTGTCTAGTGTGGAGCCAGATTCAACTATTTGCATCCACCTGGATAATCTCTTGATGCAAGCAATTGCAAGAGTCCATGCATGCGGTTCATCAACTTCCATGTGGTAGAGCTCTTGGTTCAACCAAAACAAGATATCTTTGTCCGTCAACCAATCCCCCACCCCAAAGGGACTATTTCGCTCGGGATGATACCTAGAGTACGCCTTTTAGAAGTGGGAGGGTCCACAGGGGGCACACTTGGCAAGGCCTTCGTGCCCTTCACCTTCTTTTGTGGCACACAGGGGGGACTTGGCAATACCTTCTTTCCCTTCACCTCTTGCGATGGCACAAGCGGGCCTGGTGGCTATGTAACCCCTGCCGTCTGGGGGTCCCCAACGCTTCAGAGCGGGGGATGAAATCAGAATTGGCCCGGAGGTGGGCATGGTGGCTATCTAACCCCTACCAGTTGGGGGGTCCCCAACGAGCGGGGGACAAAATCACAAGTGACCGACAAGTGGGCCTGTTGGCCACATAACCCCTGCCATCTAGGGGGTCCCCAACGCTTCAGAGCGGGGGACAAAATCAGAAGTGGCCCACAGGTGGGCCTAGTGGCTACGTAACCCGTGCCGTCTCAAGGTTCCCCACCGCTTCACAGCGGGGGACAAAATCACAAGTGGCCCACAAGTGAGCCTGGTGGCTGCACAACCCCTACCGTCTCGGGTCCCCAACGCTTTAGAGCGGGGGACAAAATCAGCAGTGGCCCACAAGTGGGCAGATTGGCTACATGTATGCATTTTTTTGTTTTGGGTAAAATTGTGAATTTTTTTCTTTGCGGTAAAATCATGTAATTTTTTTCGCGGTAAGGGGGGGGGATTTGCCAAGGAACAAGTTCGACGGGGATAAATTCGCCGGAGGGAAAATTTCGCCACCTCCAGGAATCGTGAAGCTTCAAACACACTGTTACTTCTCAACAGACTGCGGATGATCCCTGGTATTTCCTGGTGGGCTCTGCATGGCTCCTACTATTTCCTGGTGGGCTCTGGATGCTCGCTGTTACTTGCTGGTGGGCTCTGGAATGGTGGCTGTTGTTTTTTGGTGGGCTTTGCATGGTTCCTGATATTTCCTGATGGGCTCGGGATGCTTGCAGTTTTTTCATGGTGGGCTGTGGAAGGTTCCTGTCATTTCATGGGTCATTGCACAACAATACTGGGCCTGTTCCGGACGTTGCTGATTACAACATTCTGCCTGGTACACCACACAACATGTCTCAGTGGACAGTATTCACCCGCGACGCGCACTAGGAAGAATCCTGGATCCCGCACCGCGAAAATTTCGCCGGGGGGAAAATTTCGCCACTTTTCTTAACGGCAAAATTTTCCCCGCGAAATTGTCCCCTCCCGAACCCTCCCCCCCATAAACGCGTGTAAAGTAAATTGCCAAACCGTCTAATTTTTTCACGGTAAACACGTGTAAAAAATTTTGTTCAAGTCGTGCAATTTTTTTTTGCGGTTAAACGCAAGTAAAAAAATTTGTCACATTGTGTAATTTTGTTTTGCGGTAATGCAAGTACGGGTTTACACGAATTACCGCAAACAAAAATTACACAACGCAACAATTTTTTTGTTGCATGCATGTACCGCAAAAAAAATTACGCCGATTACAACATACACTGCTTATGGTATCCGGAGGAGAAGTACAAGTGGTGCTATAACCATGATGCCACGCTCGGAGGAACCTTGTTGTTGGACCTGGAGCAATGTGTTGTTGGACCCCAAAGGGAGGGAGAGGTTGCCATAAAAGCTCAGTGAGTGTCCTGGTTTGTGTTCTCAGCACTGTTGCTCTACACCGTTACTGTCTGCTATCGCTCTCCCGTGAATGATGGTAGAGTCTGTACAACTGTTTGGACAACGAATCCATCAGTGATGAAAGATAATGCGGCTGACCCCCCCTCACCCATCGAAATTTTTGATCCCGTTCTCACATGGACCCAGCTCTGGGGCACCATCATGCAC
This sequence comes from Eutreptiella sp. 'Long Island Sound 2002', assembly GCA_964036045.1. Lineage (NCBI taxonomy): Eukaryota > Euglenozoa > Euglenophyceae > Eutreptiales > Eutreptiaceae > Eutreptiella > Eutreptiella sp. 'Long Island Sound 2002'. The sequence continues at coordinate 88,645,487 of OZ038381.1, forward strand.
CTGATCTCTGTCCTATTCTACAAACACAGCCTGGCTTTCATATTTTAAGCCCGAAAACACCACCACTAATTACTTGCACACACACACCACACACACCACCATTTGCGTAATACAACCATCTGTGTCTTGGGGTGTGGGGAATGTTTGCCCGGCGCGCGCCCTGCGCTTGCCCGGCGCTCTAAATATCCTATCTCTAGCCCCAAGTGTATCCTCGCCTAGGGAAGTCCCCCAAGTAGACTGCACTAGACTGCATACCTTCCTTGCAAGGCACCTTGCATAAGCCGAAATATGAGAATTCAACAACACAAAATGTCACTCCCACCACTTCCAACCACCACCCTTGCCATCATCATAAAATGGGTACAAAAGATCGGCCAGATTCTTAGACACGGTGACAAGGTTCTCCAGATTGTTTGGTGATTGGGGGGGGGGGGGCAAAAACAGGCACGGGTGGGGAATGGTCAAAAAAAGATGCCCCGTGCACTAATACTCCGCCGTGGAATAATACCATGCTTTCTGGGACGAACGCTGCCGTCTAGTAAGACCAACAGGCTGTGTTGTTCTATTTGCACGTATCGCTTCGCACACCACATGCAAGCTCAAAGGCCAAAGCAGGGAGAAATCAAATGGCTACATAACACTTATCACTCGGGGACTCTGCAATGGCGTCCAAATCCCACTGTCAAATTTCGGCAGTGAGGACCAAATCCAAGGGGTAAATTTTGGCACTGGGGTCCAAACCCCACTGGCAAATTTTGGAAGTGGGGTCCAAATCCAATTATGTTTTGTGTCTCCCCTTTCTACGTTGTACCCTCGTTGTGCTGTTGGTGAGAAAAGTACCAGGACCTGTTACTTAGATTTCAGTGTGAAGGAAAAGCGCTTTGAAAATGGGACAATGTTGGCCTGAGAAATGATAATTTTGAATGTATTAAAGAAACAAAAGTGTTCCTTCCTCCATTTTGCAGGTGTGTGTCCTTTAGAACTGGTCCCACAGCCTAAACCCATCCCTCTCTGATCAAACTACAGCCATACAATATCAGTTCCACCGCAGCTCAACAGTAGGCTGCATTGCTTAAAACACGACCCTTGACGAGCACCCACATCAGCCGAAACCCACGTGCGCAGCCGGATCTGGACTCACACAACATACGTAAAATCCAGCATTTCGTCTCCTTTTGCAAGGCGATACTTGGTCTTAGTAAGGTCCCGCCACCCAGACGGTGTGCAGGTCTGGGGCGACACTGGGGCCCTGAAAGCACCATCCGCCGTCACGGGACTCACAGTAAAATCTAGCACCCATGGCAGCACTGGATGGTGCCGATGGTCACCCAACCTGCGGCTAACCAACGAGTTCAGATGCATAATGTATCCAAAATTGCTTATCCTTCCTGCGACGAACGGGTTGCATGAAATGTGCAACAAAGGGTTGGCATCCACAATGCACGCTCATCAGGGATGGATATGACTGCAGGGGCACCTCTGGGCCGGACCCCCTCCCCAACCACCCCTTTTGCAACGAAAAATGCGACAATATGTGCGAAACAAAATGCACAATAACCGAACCCAGGCACCTACACTAGCACACCCATTCTGGGGTGGCAAACAGAGGACCCAACAACACAAAGTGGAGGTGATAGACGTGCAGAAATTGTGGCAAAGGCCGGCGTTTTCTTAGACAGCATTGTAACTGTCAACATTGCCATTGGTGATTCCATTGTCATGGGTACTGTCACCACTACCGCCACTGCTACCGGTCACACTGACTGACTGTCACTGGAAGTTGAGGAATGAGCTGGAATTGCTTCAAAGGCTCATCAGTGACGAGGCTTAATTTGTCTACCAAAACTGCTCCTTCACTCTGTCATTGGTGGTCTTTACTTGCCCTTTGCCTTGTGGGGACTTCCGTAAATTTGGGAACTACGCTACCTACGAGGAATGCCCGCCCAGGATTTAGCAACCATGTCAGGTGGATAGGGTGGGGGAAAACATAAATGTTGGTGGGTGGGTGGGGGGGGGGGGGGAGCCCCTTTTCTAACCCCCCCCCTCCCGTTTGGCAGGGGCTGTTCAGGTAGGCTGCCAAGAAAGGCCCTTTCTAAGGGGGCGCTCTTTAGGATTGCCCATAGAGCGCCTTTCTCAACCATTTTAGACCAAAAAACCTTGAGGCATCTGTGGTGGACAAAAATTTGTTGAAATGTTTGGTCCAAAATGTTTTGGTTGCCCGAGGGGTTGGAAACCCACCCACTTGCCCGCCTGTCCACCCATCACGAGGGAGGTTCCTAGATAATTGCTGTTAATCCAATGACAGCGATAGTGGGGTATTTGGTAAAACTGAGTACCAGACGAGGTAAAACTGAGTAAAATGTGGTAAAACTGAGTAGATTTGAGGTAAAACTGAGTAAGAAAAATTTTTTAAAAATTTTTTTTAAAATCTTTTTTTTTTTTTACTCAGTAAAAAGACAATTTTTTTTGAGAAAAAATGCACAAAAAACTGCACACTTTGATGGTAGGTGGTACTTTTGTTTAAGGGCACAAGGCCCCCGAGTCGATTCCCGGCCACTTGTGTTAGTGGCGCCCCACCCGGGCCAAACCATCATATATATATATATATATCACACAACCGCTTCACCAAGGAGGGTTGAGTACCGTCTGCATGCATGCACAGAGGAGGGAGGGATCACACAACCACTTCACCAAAGAGGGTTGAGTATCGTATGCATGCATGCACAGAGGAGGGAGGGAGGGTGGGGCCAACTACTTACAAGTAGTTACAAAAGACACGCTTGAAGATCAAGTCGGCCTTAGTATCTCTCTTGTGAGGCTTGCCTCTCGGGGTAGGATTCAGCTTGCATCTCTCAAAGAGATCTTCTTTCTTTTCCAGATGCAGCTGTCTGCAAAATGCTTGGTCATTTTCCAATTGACCATCAGCATTTTGGGGGTATTGAGGAGGCAACGCATACCACTTCCGACAGATCCACACACCGGGACGGGTGTCATCAGTGGCATTGGCATTGCCAGGAGTGGCATGCGTGGCATTGGCAGCAGTAACTGCAGCAAAAGCAACAACAGCAGCAGCAGCAGCAGCAACGGGGGCCGCCCGGAATTGGCGCAATCCTACACAAATCTCGGACTGACACAAGACAGTGGTATGGAAGGTACAATGAAGTGGCCCACAAGTGGGCAAAGTGGCTACCTCACCCCTGCCGTATCGGGGATCCCCACCGCTTCAGAGCGGGGGGCAGAATCAGAAGTGGCCCACAAGTGGGCAAAGTGGCTACCTCACCCCTGCCGTATCGGGGATCCCCACCGCTTCAGAGCGGGGGGCAGAATCAGAAGTGGCCCACAAGTGGGCAAAGTGGCTACCTCACCCCTGCCGTATCGGGGATCCCCACCGCTTCAGAGCGGGGGGCAGAATCAGAAGTGGCCCACAAGTGGGCAAAGTGGCTACCTCACCCCTGCCGTATCGGGGATCCCCACCGCTTCAGAGCGGGGGGCAAAATCAGAAGTGGCCCACAAGTGGGCGAAATGGCTACCTCACCCCTGCCGTATCGGGGATCCCCACCGCTTCAGAGCGGGGGGCAAAATCAGAAAAAAGGGCTTTTTTCTACTCAGTTTTTTACTGAGTAAAAAAAAATTTTTTTTTCTCCTCAGTTTTTTACTGAGTAAAAAAAAATTTTTTTTTTCTACTCAGTTTCGCAACTGAGTAGAAACCCCACTTACTGAGTAAAAAAAAATTTTTTTACTCAGTTTGAAACTGAGTAAAAATTTTTTTTTTTAAAAAAAAATTTTTTTTACTCAGTTTTACCACGGACCCGCGATAGTGTGCGAGTGGCAGCGATCAAGGCAAAACCCAGTTCCCAGCATCTCAAGCCCTTGTGTGTGTGACAACACTTGGTGAAAAAAATTGCCAAAAACACGCAAAATAGCGGTTAATGTTTTGCACTTTTCTTTGCGTCCAAAATCCAAAAAGATATGACATTCACATCACTGAAAAGCGGAGACCAAGATGCTTCAAAACCACCCGTTCTTTCTTGAAACAAATCTTTGAAACAAATCTTGTGATCGTTTCTTCCATTCTCACACTTTGAGGATACGGAACCTGTTCCAAAAAATGCTCAACAGTGAGGTTAGAACCTTTTCCGTTCCCCCAATAAACAAAATCGAATGAGGTTCGTATCAATTTTGTGAACCACACTAGTGTAGATGCTTTCAATTTGAAATGTACTTTGATTTTTGAAAATTGAACATGGCTTTGCAGAAAATTTTATGACTGAACACATGAGGTAGATGGTGCCGAAAATGAACTTGGAGGCTTTTGCATTTCTCCGGAACTTTGAGACTGTAACTTTATGCAATGTGTTTTGAAAACACCGGATGAGGTTGCATCTAATCCATGCTGATTGAAATTTTTTCCGAAAACAGATGATCATTTGCTAAGTCCGACAACTTGGGTCATGAGAACACTTTTTCAAACAGAAATTGTTGCATCTAACCCACGCTTATTGGAAATTTCTTCGAAAACGGATGATCGTTTGCTAAACCCGACGACTTGGGTCATGAGAACCATTTTTCAAACAAAAATTGTTGATTTGCATATCTACTAGGCACCTTCACCCCACTCTGCCACTGGTGAGTTGACTTTGACCCAAACTGATTTTAGAAAAATCACGCTGAAGGCACACTACAAGCAAACAAAAGACTTTTACAAATGCTTGGCCAAAGGAGCGCCTTTCTGCAACCCCCCCCCCCCCCAGAAATTCCCCCCCCCCCGCAACAACAAAATTTTTTTCCACCACACACACCCTTCGACCTCTACTTTCTTTCTTACTTCGTTCTTTCTCAACCTAGTTCAGCAACAACAGGCCCTGTCTATCAAAAGAGCCAGCGACCAGGACTGAGAAAGACGTCTGAGTGGTGGCGGAAACCTGAAACCCACACAAGCACATCCACAGTTGAAGAGCTAGGGACTGCTACCTGAGGCCCAACCCATCACAAGTGACTCCAGATGCATCCGTGCTGTGGTCTCCAAAAGGGGCAGGTCCAGCAAGGGGGATGGCAGTGCAGTTTGTTGGGGCGGCAGCTGAATCTTCCCAATGGCAAAAGCAGGACTCTCCTTCCAACTCCGTACCTGTCACATATCAGAGGAGGTGCGGCGGGGTGCACGGTGTCAGGTGCTTGGTGCCAGGTGGGTATGAATGAAGGCCTTAGGGCCAGTGGGACTGGACGGGATATGTGTTGAGCGGAAGACTTGTATGAAAGCAGTGGCCACTGATATGATCAAACACCACCACACACCAGGGGTAGCAAACTGCGACCGCAAGCAGTGGGACAAACATTCCACTCTCATGCACAAAGCTGTACTTGCGGCATGGCATTGGATACTGGTTGTACTGCACAGTAATCAACCAGAGATTGTGGCACAGGTCCCCTCCCGGCCCGCCTCACCAATTTCGGAATTGTTACACAGGACCAGGTGTTCTGGAACACCAACTGTTCCACATCAGTGGCTCAATACATTTCCATGCATTTTGCCCCAGGGTCCACGGACCATGGCCTATGGCACAAGGAGCATGCCCCACCACTCAGAAACCACCTCCTGGCAACTACCCCTGTTCTTGCCCCTGTTGACTCACACCACCAAACACTGTGGATTGAAAGCAATTCTACAGAGATACCAGAGGCTTGCCTTAGACGGAGGGAAAACCAACACAGCTGCTCCACAAAAGCAGCCGTGCCGCCTTTCCCCTCTCTTGCCTGATTGCAGTTTGAGCTTGACCGCATGAGCTCCACCCTATTCACAGGGAATCCTTTCTCCTGTGCCACATTCCAAGACAGCACAGCATCACAATCCCGCACCCATGCCCAGTGTGCGGAAGCAGCTGCGCCAGAGATTCATTCTGGTAAACAATCTGTCCTATGGAGAGGTGCTGCTGCACATGTGGCAAAGATGCGAGCCTACTCTGGCACAGATGTTCGTCCACATGTGCCAGCAGTGCCTTGGAACGCAATGTTCAATCCCAACACAAATTTAAGAAAACAGATCGCAGGACGCATCAAACTTGCGCCCGTTTTCATCTTCATAACGATAAGATTCCTATTTCGCACTTTCCGTCAGCTACGCTGGGGCCGCTGCTGCATCCCCACAACCACAACCACATAGCGTACATTTGCACCCCGTGGCCAACGTGCGAGCCGTAATAAATGTGAACCATCCCCAAATGAACAGGCCCACAATCATGGCCCCGAAAAAGTGTGACAACGTGCACAATGGACAAGCATCCTCTAACGTGGTGTTATATCTCTCAGGGACATTCAGTATGCACCAACACGGTGGATTTTGGCGCTTTTCCTGGGTTTTGTGAACTTTTGGTCCAAATGCGCCAAAATTTCGTCCCTTTGGGGGGGGGGGGGGGGTATTGTGTATACTTTTTGAAATCTGTGAGAAAAGGCCGTTTCAGGAATGGATGGGTTTGGGGGGAGGGGGTATATGGTCACATTTTTAAGCAAACTGAGCTGCAAATTGGACAATGTGTTTTGCAAATTTGCTCCACGGTGCGGTACGAAACACGTTGTCTGATGCCCCTTCTTTCTGGTGTACTTGTGCCACTGTGCATGCATCCACTGTTGCTTAGCGGGGGGGGGGGGGTATATGGTCACATTTTTAAGCAAACTGAGCTGCAAATTGGACAATGTGTTTTGCAAATTTGCTCCACGGTGCGGTACGAAACACGTTGTCTGATGCCCCTTCTTTCTGGTGTACTTGTGCCACTGTGCATGCATCCACTGTTGCTTAGCGGCGAAGTGCTCCCCATACCCAATTCCCCCCTCTCTGCTCATTCTGGTGTTGGGGTATATTGAATATTTCTCAGTGCAAAACACTCTCACTCTCTCGCAGAGCCCACAGATTTACAAGACGTCAGTGCCACTCGCGTCCCTGTCTTTATTTTAGACTTCCGCACGCACCCATACACACAGGTACATGCCCACACAGGCATGCCCAAACGCATCTGCCGCACACCCACACATACCAAGCTCTTGTCCGGAGATATCAACAAACCGTACACGTACTCCCCAAGCACCTTGTGACGGGGTGTACTGTGGTCTGAAGGTGTGGCCTTCAGGCTGACCTTTCGCCCCATCCGTGCCCGTCCTGCGGTGGGTGACATCTGCCGGTACAAGACTCGGGCATAAGTGAAACCCCCTCTTGAGCGCGGCACAATGACTGTCTCCCCCTGAGAAGAAGGATGCGAGAATGAGAAAACTGCGGGGGCCTAACAGGAGAGGACCCAGCGGCAGGAAAAGAACATGGACCGGGGACCGGGGATGGAAGAAGAAGAAGAAGAGAGCGAAGGTTTACATGGTAATGTGCTTAAACATCCAGAGGAGTGAGACGAGGGCAGAGAGAACCAACAGAGGGAGGTGGAGGAGGAGAATGACCAAATGGGCAGGAGCCAAAAACTTAGAAAGCCATCGGAGTGACCATCAAAGAACTTTGCAGGTGAAGGCAAACTGAGACCCCTTGTTGTCCCCGAGAGAAGGGGGTGGGGGGTTGTTACAACTCAGGGCTCTCAGCATGCCTCATCGATGAGTCAGTAAAAGAAGGGACGGATGCACAGTCCGTGTGTCGGAGTTGGAGGCTGTCCACTTCAGGGCAATCACCAAAGGAGGCAGTGGGTGAATCATCGGCGACGGGCAGACCACCTATGGCCTGCTCATGACAATATGGCACCACTTTGGCGGTTGCAGAGCCGCATCCTTCTTGGCAGAGGCGTTGTGGACGACCACATCAACAGCTGCTGGAGGGACGGGGCCAGTGGTCTGGCAGGGTGCAATGTGGCATAGTAAGAGTTTGGAGGGTGCTCATGAACTGCAACAGCGAGTGCATATTTTGTTCCACTTCATCAAATTTGACCTAACCTGCAAGATCGTGTATGAGCCTACTGGTGTGTCGTTACCCCAGCCTGGCTGGGGAAGGGTGCATGTGGGGTGCTCGTAAAACGCAGTGCAACTGGAAGGGCACACGCCGCTGCAGAGGTCAAAAAGTGCAGCAAACCGCAGTTTCCTGGGGCTACACTACATGCATTTTTAGGAAATTTGTCCCAATGGACAAAATCGTAGAGCTCCCAAGCGCGCATCCAATGGTCCATGTTTCGGCCATTTTGATGAGCATATGCGCAAGCTTGTGCTTGAAGGGGTTGCTGTGGGGGCCCCATAAGTGGGGTGGTTCTTGGAAACTTAGAGATAGCACCCAGGACCCCCATCATGGGTTAGGGGGTCCACATAGAAGAAAAACATGGAACGGGACCTAGGTGCGCATCAGGGACCAATAAGCACTATTAGGAGGGCTTAATTGGTGTTGCACGGCTTCCCATGGCTTTACACATACTCCCATTGTCACCCAATCATCACCCAACAACAGCCCAAGGGTCCCCAAGGGTTGTCGGGGTCACCCCGAAATCGCGTTTTTTTTGGCCAATCATGGCTGCCTGAAAACGGTTAGGTCCTCAATGGTGGGGCCCAACAACGGGGGCCCATCTTGGAAACTTGGAGATAGCACCCGGGACCCCTGTCATTGGTTAGGGGGTCCATATAGAAGAAAAAAGTGGAATGGGACCTGAATCGACACACAATGGTGGGTACATGCCAACCAAGTTTTGCCCACCACGGTGCAACTACCAAAAGGGCGCTTTTGGGGGCCAATAAGCACCATTGGGAGGGCCTAATTGGTGCCGCATGGCTCCCCATGACTTTACATGTGCTCCAATTGTCACCAAAGAATCACTCCACACCAGCCCAAGGGTCCCCAGGGGTTGTCAAGGGTCACGCCTAAATCGCCATTTTCCAGCCAACCCATACCAGGTTGGTGCCCTCCCAACCCTCCTGGTGATTGGGTCCCTCATGTGTGCCGTGCGCTTCTCCAATTACGTCCTCATGTACTCCATCCTTTCTTGCAAGTGCTCAACTGTTCTTTTGAGCAACCTGTATGCGATGACCTCCGGTGCCACCGTGTGGTCCGTGAGCTTCCACCACATCCACTGTACAATGACCATGTGTTGCAGTTCCCTGCGTTGGTCCTCACGTCCGAGGTCTCTTTCCACTTCTTGCCTACCTTTTTCACCTTTCTTCATAAGTGGAATGTCCTTATCCCGTATGAGCGGGCCTCTATATCCTCCATCCATCCCCCTATACTCCTCACACCCCATGAAGTGGTTGTATGTCTCTCGAGCCTTGCCACGGTGGCACCACATGTACTCCTCCGGCAGCTCCAGGCCTTTATGCCTGTACCTGCCCCTCACCGGTAATGCCCCGTGATGGCTTGGAGTCTCCTCGTTTGTAGTCTCTTTGGAAGCGCCTCCAGTCGCAGGTAGTGATGGAAGTGCACACTCTGCCCCACCTGCTGCTCCAAATACCTTCTCAGTCCACCACCTCTGGGCCCCCTCTCACGTGTGCCTACATGTGTAGGGGTTGCGGGCACACTCTGAGCTCTGTACCCTTCCTCCGGTCCCCCTCCACCACCCATCGCGCTTTCTCCCTGTCTCCCACGCGCGGTGGTATATGCACCAGGTGGAGGTGATCTGCTTCCTCGGGTACTCCCCAATCCGGTTCCCTCTCCGTGTCCACCATTTGTGCCGCGGGTATAGAACAAGAGTCCAAATCAGTCAGGACACCGCACAGGGGTTCCCGGCGGAGGACGACCGGGTGGCGATTAGTTTTAGAGTGTCAGATGCAGGACGCCGAGAGGAAGAGGCGCCACTAGTGCCGGTGGGCCACAAGTGGAGAGTACAAGGAGGGTACGGTCAATGGTAAACCGGCTACCGGCCCCCAAGGTGTGGTCTTGGTGCTAGTACAAGCGCACCTCAAGCAAGGGAGGGCAGGAGGAGATAGAGAGGGGTGTCACGGTGTGGTGGTAACGAAGGGCTGGAAGGCGAGGACGAGCATTGAGTGGTTCATTATAAAAGGGGGTACGGGAGATACAGGTACCAGAGCAGGTGCGCCCGTATACCATAGGTCCACACAAGGTATACTACCACTAGCCGAGAGAGGTGGTGCGCATACCAGAACCGGGGAATAGTAGGGTAGTGGTGTTACTGGATGGATCGGGTGTGGAGGGGCAGCCGCCCAAGGCGGGGGCAGCGGCGGTCAGGGTGAGGGGTATAGGACAAGAAACGGAGGTTGTGGTGGACAAGGTGGTCTACGGGGCGGCATCCCACGGAGAGGTACGTGTACCTGTATACACGTACAGGTGTTCCACATGGCTCGCACCTTCCTGTCCCACCTTCTGCAGTCATAGTGTCCCCGCGCTTTCCCGAGCATCCATTTGTATACCCCCCACTCCACCACCCCCTGATCGCGGTAGAACTGTGCGTGATGCAGCCCTGCCCGTTGATACACTTTCATATCTTTTCTGCGCACGTGTACCACTTCCTCGCTCATCCCTTCTTTTCTTACCCACCTGACGCTCCCGTGTTCTCCTCCCCTGAAAACCGTGTCCGATACCCGGAGTGACCCGCACCTACCAGAGCTCTAGTTTGTCACCAGCAAGTGATCTTCCCATGGCAGCACCGCCTACAAGATGTTCCACATGCGCTCCCTCTTCCCCGCCGCCCGCCGCCACCTTGTGCTCAACACCATTCTTGGGCACATAATTTCCACTCTCTGCACTTCCGCCACCGCTTGGGACCACACCCTGCGTACTACCGCCTCTTCGTTGTGACACATCCTATTCAGCGCCCTCGCCGTGTGCATCCTATATGCCACCCTCGCTGTGGCCGTTCCTTCCCCGTAATACGCCGTGGGTGACTTCAACACACACCGCGGCACTTCCATGGGCACCCCTTCATATTGCTTGATCAAGCTCTTCACCTCCTTCTCCACTTCCCCCAACGGCTTTCTCCAGAAGGCGAGGTGCATCCCCTGGTAGCCGATAGCCACGTTGAGCACAGCGCGCAGGTAGTACAGGGTCGTCTGTATCAACAGGGGATGATGTCTGAGGACTACGAGCATTGCCCTAAACCCTCTGAGCAGTTTGTCCGGCAGTCAGGTGTTCCGGGCCGCCATGGCTTGCACCTTTCCCAACACCACTGTCTCCTCCGCCCTATCGAGCATCGCCATCCCCTCATCCACGTCCAACGCCATTCTGCCCTCCCCACCCCTCCTCAAGACGGCTGATTTCTCCACACTCCACACCACGTGGTTGTCCCTGCCGTACCGTTGCATCAGGTCTTGGACCACCTTCTGCGCCCTTTCGTCCTGCGCCATGGGCACCACAGCGTCGACATACGCCTGAGCCGGTGCGGGTATTCCGTGGCTATCCATCACATCAGTGGGCGCATAGCTAGGAGGTACAGACTCGGGCCCTCCATGCCTTCTTGCGGTACCCCACTTCGCGGAGTCACCCACTCCATACCCTCCTGCCCCATGGTTATCAACTACCTCCTGCTGCGTAGGTACTCCCGGACCCGGACGATGTCTCCGTATGGGAGCCCTAACTGCCTCCATACCTCCTCTATGAGATCATGTGGCGTGTTACGGAATGCCCCCTTCACATCCACGGAGGCCATGAATGCCTCTAGGTCCTCATCATCCAGGTACATGTCATACAAGAAGCTCGCTTCCTGCGTGGATTTGCCCAGCACTGATCCCCACAAATTGTCCGGGACTATTCCAGCCCGGTGCAACTCCTATTGGATCCTCGCAAACACCACCAACAACACCACTGAAATGGCCAAGTCTTCACCAGTTAGGCCCCAAAGGGGGGCTGGTCTTGGAAAGTCGGAGATAACACCCGGGACCCCCATCATTGGTGAGGGACTGAGACCTTGGTCTGAATAGACGCACAACGGCGGCTATAGGCCAACCAAGTACCAAACCAAAAACAGCAATATCGGGGGGGCCACGGCTATAGTGGCCACAACTCGGATAACTCCATTGTCACCAAATGACCACACAAACGCATCCCACACTCGACAAAAGGGTTTCAGAAAAAGAGGAATTTTCGAAAAGTTTCACAGGCCACTAAAAACCCTAAATAACAGCGTTTTGGGGGGCTCCAAGGGGGCCCATGCCCCGGGCTACATGGGACTAGCGGCCACTATGTGGGTCCCCGTTTGTGCTGGAATAACTTCATTGTCACAAAATGATCACCCACACCCATCCTAGCGGCTACCAAAGGGTTTTGGAAAAAGTCAAAATTTTGAAAATTTTAACGTGCCACTGAACAATCCAAAAAAGGCAATTGCAGAGCTTTCGGGGAGGGGGGGGGGGGGGGGATGGCTCGGGCTACATGGGCCTAGCAGCCACTACGTGGGTCCCCATGGATGCTCTAGTACCAATAAACCCATATTGTCACGAAATTATCACCCAAACCCATCCTAGACATGATAGAAGGACTTTAGAAAGAATCAAAATGTGTCGCCTTTAGAGAGAGTTTGCCGCGAGAAACGAACCCCAAATGGCTAATTGTAACACCAAGCTGACGCGGGAATAGATACATGCAGTTTTTGGAAACCGTTGAGATTCAACATTTGTGATTTAGGGATCAGAGGATCATCCTTCAGCAGCCCATCCACAATCAGAGCCACAATTTTGGATTCTCAAAGCAGCACTTCCCTTGGTACCTGTATGAAAGGTAGTTGTGTTCATCATAAATCGTTTTATGAAATATGAACGCATTTTGCTCTTGCTAGGGTACCCATGGGCCATTTTTGATCAAAACTTGGGGGGTTGGGTCAATACCCTCGAGGTGAGTTTTTATCTGTGGACCGGGTTTTTTTTTTTGGAAAAATTGCCATTTTTGCCAGTTTATGCAAATTATGAAAACATACTCCCCTGTTCATAATTCCATTCATAACTCACAACTCATTTTATGAACGCGCCGATCCTTTTATGAACGCGTTCTATGAACAGATGCACAGGCACACAAAAGTTGCTCAATTTTCAATCTGTCGTGTCCACTTCACTGCTTTTCTTTGTCCCTTGTCCTTGCTTGTTCTTGCCGCCCCAAACCTTAGGGCTGGGGCCTGTCGGGTCCTCCCAAAGGGGGGCCATGGCCTGGATTTCGCCCCCATCTGGGGCCTGGTCATGGGTTCGGGCAGGTGGTTGGGCTGCCGGTTTGGCCGAGGGGTGCGTTGGGGCATCCACCTCCATGGGGCCGGCCTCAGGGGCAGTTTTGGGCTTGAGCTGAGGGGCCTGCTTAGCCTCAGGCTTGGGTTCACGCTTAGCTGGCTTGGGGGCCGGCTCAACCGGCAGGTCAGCGTCCGGTTTGGGGTAAGGCTTCTTTTTGGCCCTGGCGGCCTTCTTACCTGCAGCTGTAGCCTTCTGCTGTTCCAAATGGGTCACTGCTGTAGCATGAGAGGCATACAACAGGTGCCTCTCAACCCGAAACATCTCCTTTTCCCCTAGGTGTTTCACCCACACTCTCCCCCCCGCCCCCCCACAACTGAGGTTACAACCCCGCCATCGGTGTAGGGCACATACACCTGTTCACCAAGCAGGGGGTAGGTGACTCATCCCCCTCCAAAGAGGGGGGTTCCTTGCGCCGCTTTTGGTGCTGCGGCTGCTTCCCCTTCACCGCCTTCCCATGTCCACGGGGGAGTGCCTGGTCCGACGATGAGCTGCTGCCTGATTCGAAGGACTTGCGCTTCTGCGTGGGGGGCTTTTTGGGTTGGGTGGGTTTTGGGGGGGGGGGGCAGGGCAGGGGGTTTGGGTTTCTCGACGTGGGGGGGGGGGGCTTTGCTGGGGAGGCGCTGCGGGGGCTGCGGGGGCTTGGGGGGGCTCAACCCACAACTGGACAGCAGGATCTCCTCGTCAGCACAGCCCTCCCACCCCAACTTACCCGGGCTAGCCGAGCACGGCGTATTCGCCGCCCAAATGTGCGTTAGGCGGCGGGACCGTTCCCACTCCCACAACCCGGACACGATAGTGCACCCCCGTTGCGGGTTGAGGAGCAGCAGCTCGTACTGGGCGGACAGGGCGATGCTGAACTCGGCGATGCCCGGCCGGTAGCGGATGCGGACCCCCGCAACGTCCGCCGGGTTCACTTCCACGTCCATGACCTGTGATAGTGCCGTTCATAAAATGCGTTCATAAAACGCGTTCATAAAACGTGTTCATGGTTCATAAACGGGCAGTGCAGGGTCGCTGAATTATGAACGCTGAATTATGAACGAATTATGAACGAATTTTAAACGCAGATACCTGCAAATCCGGCTCTGGTCCGACGGTGCCCATGGCGGTGCGGAAATGCGCAGCTGCGCTTGGAGGGGTAACCTGGGGGGCGCCCGTGGGGGCCGTGGTGGTGCTGGTGGCCGGGGCTCCCCGGCCAAGGGGCTTGATGGGGCGCGTGATGGTGAGGCCCTCGACAGCCCCCTCGTATGAGGCCTCCTGTCCCGGGTCATACACCCCACCGCAGAATGGATTCCCATTGGGGGATGCACTCGAACTTACGCCTGGAGCGCTGTAGCTTCACCCACCCCCTTTCCTCCCAGTGGGGGAAGCACAGCTCCCAATGGGAGCCCCGCATCAAGGCTGCTCGTGGGCCGTAAAAATTTTGGCGTGCGTCAAATCCCCAGCCCCAATTGGTTCGGGGATGGGGGACAGGGGCTTTTCCGGCAAGGGCTTCCATGCCCATGCCCCCCTTGTGTGTCGCCAACCCCCCCCCCCCACCGCACCCGTCGAAATGCCCGGTGCAGGGTGATGTAAGTCACCTCGGGGCTCGAAAACAGGGGGGGCATCGGGGGAGTACCCACTGTCCAGTGCTCCCTGCACCCAAATGAGGGTCAGCACATTGCGCTGGTTGGCGTGGCTCAGGCCCCATGCATGGCCGGCCTCCCCCCTCAACCACGGGGTCACAACCAAAACCCCCTCGCCCCCCCACCCCCTACGTCCCCCTCCACTGCCACGTCCTCGATCTCGGCCTTCACCTCCTTGATGTCGGTCGCAGCCGCCTCCTCCTTCACCCCCCTCCCCTCCCGCTGCCTCCTTCTTCTTCCTCTTTTCCTCCTTCTTCTTCTCCTTCTTCCTCTCCTTGTGCTCCTTCTTCCTCTCCTTCTTCCTCCTCTTCCTCTCCTGCTTCGATGAGTGTGTCGACTCCTGACTCAAGGAGACGCCGGCGGGTGGGGAGGCGGGGTGGGCGGCGGGGGGTCGCCCGGAGGAGTGGGCTTGAGGAGGTGGAGGAGCTTGAGGTGGAGGTGGGGATGGGCTTGAGCTTGAGCTTGAGCTTGAGCTTGAGCTGGAGCTTGGGCTGCCAGCTGCTGCTCCTGTGGATGTGGGGGACGCTGTTCATAAATCGTTCATAAGACCGGTTCATAATTCATCACTTCATAAACCGGTTCATAATTCATTTATGACGGCATCTTCGGTTTCATGAACGCCGAATTACGAACGCAATATGAACGCGAACAACAGCAGACAGACAGCATACCACCATGGCGAGGGTCGCCTTTTGACTCTCCTCCAACGGCTTCCTCGGCCGGCGGCGTCCATGGATGGGCGAAGAGTAATAAAGCTGGGTCGCAGAGGGCGCATGGGTGGAGGGTGCTCGGGGGGTGGTGCTTAGAAGTGAAGCGGCGGTGCACGCCGCAGTGTGTGGGGTGTTATAGTGCAACAACGCTAGGTCAAAAGTTACAAACCACCATTCCCAAACCTGCTGGACGACCATTGCTTCCCGTTCCACTGCACTCTTACCTGCTCCCCCACCCCTAGAACTATGCCCATTGTATCCCTTCTTCAAAATGTAATTCGTCTCCACAACGTCCCCTGGCACGGCAGCCAATCCCACCCCGCATGCATCCGCACTCTCAAGCATTGTATCACAGTCCTCTTAAGAAAACAACGAATAGTGCCAACCTGACTCCCCGCAGTAGTGTTCCCGAAACGTAGCAGCAACAAGTCGGCACGAAGAGCGTGGCACAACCGGAAATAGGCGATTACAAAGTGCGTAGCAATGTTCACAGCCCCACAACCGCTTGCCACGTGGGGTCCTCCTCGACATACGCAAGCAGCGGCTCAATGTGCTCCCAGACCCAGAACAGGTTGTGGGCCTCCTCCCCGTCCGGTGCGCTGTGCGCCCCCAACCGCACGCCACACCGGTTGCAGTACAGAATTTTTGGTACCTCCCCTGCACCCTCAGGAGGATGATTTCCCACCTAGGCCTCCAGGAAGGCAACGAAAAGCCTCCCGATGGCCATGCAACAGTGCAAAATGCACAAAAATACCCGGTTTCTGGCTATTACGAGCAGCGGCTCGCCATCCAAACTTTTGCGGGTCACCTGATACCGACGATGATTGGTGGCATCCGACTGCATTGTACTCCGAGCAGCCACGCCATTCCACCGCTTGGCCGTGTTGTCCCGCACGGCCTCGTTGAAAATGCTTCCCACTTGGGGAGCCACGCTCATGCCCAGCAGCCGTTGGAGCCACGACTACTCCCTACCAAGGAGGACCGCTGCCGGCACCCAGCTATCGCACCGGTAAAATATTTTGCAGTATATGATGGATTGCAAGACCTGTGTTCATAAAAGGTGTTCATAATTCGTGTTCATAAAACGCGTTCATAATTCATAAATCGGCAGCAAGGCATTTTATGACGGCACTTTTCGAATTATGAACGCCTTATGAACACGAAAATGCAGACTACAAACCTGCAGCACCTCAGCCCAAATTTGGCCCAGGGCAACCATATCCTTGTCTCCTGTGACGGCCATGCCGAAGACCCATAGGAAGGCGGGTGTGCGCGCCTTTACCCCATGGTTCAATAGCCCCACCGATAGCTGCGACCAACTGCCACCGGCGCAAGGATACCCGTCACCCGGAACCACAAAGGTGAGGGGGTGGGTCCAGTCAATAGACTGGCACAGGGCTGGCCGGGATTGCACGTATTGTGCCCACGACCGTAGGGGCCAACAACAACCCGACAACAGGGGGTCGGCACATTCCACCGGGGGGGACAACGCAAGCGGAGCGGTCAATGACTTCCACGTTGCGTCAAACTGGTCCCGTGTGGGGATGGGCTGTGGGAAGGGCACCCCGATGCGGGCGGTGTAGGCGTCGCCCTAGCGGGTGATGTACTGCGACAACACGCGAAAGCTAGACCGGGGTGCACCCAACTCCAAAGAGATCCTATCAGATAGGGTGCGGGAAAGAGGGCCTCCGCATACGTACAGATGGCCTGCACCTTGGTTTTGTGGACCGCCGGAAGGGGAGCGTGGTCCATTGCCTCCGTGAAACGGGCCCGGATGAGGGGGGACGATGACATCCATTGGGCCAAAAGGTCGGAACACTTGCTGTCCCGAAGACTGGTGGCACCACTGAGCCGAACAACCATCATCTTCCGCTCCGTGAAGACGGAGTAAGGGTAAGACATAACAAAATCTGTGGACAAAGAAGCGTTCATAAAAGCTGTTCATAATTCATGGTTCATATATGAATCGTTCATATATGAACCATGAATTATGAACAATACTACTTTTCATACAGGTACATAGGATTACCTTCATACCAAACCAACGTCTCAGCGCATCCAATGTGCACCATTATAGACACTCAGCAAACTTGGGTTTCCGAATTAAGGAGTCCCCAATTTCTCAGTTTTGGGTTCATCCATCATGGGCTGAGGGCATCATCCAGACTTCAATCAGGGTCACGTATTTGGGTTCTCAAGGCAAAACTTACTTTCACACCAAGTAAAGACATAATAGCTCCATTCTAGACTATTGCAGACATTTTGGTGCAAGCGGTTTTGCCATTGTTTTAGATTCAACATCTCTAATTTGGGAATTCTCCATCATCATCGACGATCATCCCACCCCTTGATTCTCGATACTGAAGGTAACACTCACTTTCACACGAAACCAACGCCAAAGCATCTCTAAATGGTACCACCGTGGATAGTGAAGAATAAGTGGTTTTCGGGTTCATCTAGTATCATCTTGAGGCACCATCCAATCCCTAGTCAAAACTTTCAAACCAAACCTACGTCAAAATCGGTCCATTTTGAACTTTTTGCAGACATATGGATGTAAGCCATTTTTGAAATTCTTGCTCCAATTTGCGGATGCTCCATCACCGTCATCCCTCATCCCACCCCAATGAGGGTCATGATTTTGATTCTCAAGTAACACACACTTTAACCCCAAGGCAACGTGAAAACGGCCTGTCTCAAGAGTGCATCCTAGGTATCACAGGGGAGTGTAGGCGTTGTTTTAGATTCAGCATCTCCAATTTGGGCATTTGGGATTGTGGGCGGATCGAACCATCTACGATCCACCCAGCTGGATGAACCTAAAATCGGAGATGATGACTCCTTACTTTACAAACCTACCGCATTGTTTACAGTGTTACAAATTGAAGGCGCTTTGATGTTGGTTTGGTGTCAAATGAGTGTTGCCTTCATAATGTAAATTGTGACCCTGATTGGGATGGGATAATGGATGATGATGATGATGCCCACAATCTTCAAACCATCTTCACACCCCCCTTCAAACCATCTTCAAACCTTCTTCAAACCATCTTAATACCATCTTCAAACCATCTTCAAACAATGTTAGTCTCAGCTTGTGAAATGCCCTCAATGGCACTCAACCCACCCAAACGCTTCATCCACCAAAGCCGGAAAATCATTGCAATGGACATGGGCGATCACCCTCAAAAAAATGGGGGATGCAACCAAAAGAACATCAGATTGACAACAACAGTTCAACAATTCACAAATTTCAAACCATGCGCATCGTGCAAACCATCTTGAGACCTGCTTGAGACACCAAGGATAAAGGCAATCCAGGTCCCCCACTCCTCGGGAGCATGGCATGGCAAGGCCCAAACACCAAAATAATTGTAGAATTGAACATGTAACCACCAATGGTAGTTATGTGTTATGGTATTGTGTATTAGGGCCATGGGACTGTGGCATTGATACACAAAGCCACTGCCCCATGGCCCTCATACACAACACCATAGCTGCCATGGTACTGATACACAACACAGCCCCATGGCACTGATACACAGGGCCGCAGAGCCCCATGGAACCGTCGAACATAGCCACATTCCCATGGCATTGATACACAAAGAGCCCCATGGCATTGATACATAGACATACACAGTGCCATGTGTAATGACACTCGCAGCCGAAGCCCCACTATGTATCAGGACCATGGGGTTGTGGCGCTATGTAATTCACCCCACCCCCGGCAAGATCAACGCCTTTGGTTGATACGTGACCTCCCATACAAATATTGAAGAGGGATGGGGGCACATTGGGGGGCCACGCCTTTTTTAGTTTAAGGTGGGAGCAGGAAGGGGTGGGGGGGAGGGGGGGCAACCTCGCTAGTTCTTCTTTCAGAAGGGGATGGGGGCTTGAAGGGCGAGGAAGATGGGAGGGGGATAGTATCTCCAGATAACAAAAGCATTGCCATGATTATGTCATCGTTTCTTGAATTTGTTGCTTCCAGTTTATACCCTAACTGAGGTTTTAGCATACAACTGATGCATCACCCCATCACTATTCTACATGGATGTGTCATGCACTTCGAGTGCAATGCTTCGTTTCATTGCAAAAGAAGCGGATGTTTTGTATGTGTACTAAATGGTTTGGTGCAAAACCAATGCATCATTGGGCCCCCTTTCACATGCATGTTGCATGTGTTATTAAATCCTTGCAAAGGAAGCACATTTTTGTTAATAAATGTACTGGACGGTTTGGTCTAGAACCGGCTGCATCATTGCATGGTGCCTATTTTCACATGAATATCGCATGCATCCTGAAATCAGTCTCTTTTGTACCACAGACCAAGTAAGTGCACCGAAGGCCCTTTGCTCATGTGAGAAATACCCATTGCGCCCCAAACCCATTTGCCAATGCCACTACCATTTTGCTACCGCCTAAGCACCATTCCGTAATGCGGAGAACCCATTTGCCCGGGCCCATACAGAACTGCACGAAACCAATACCTTGTGTATAAACCCCTTTAGTGGTGTCTAGACCCCACCTGTTTGTTGGAAGATGGTGACCACAAGGGAGCATATGAGGGTGGGGCTCATCTTGGTGGCGCCCGTGTATCATCACTAAAACCCATTAGAGCAAGGAAAATGGCAAGGTTCTCAAGTTGTTAGCGACCCATGACCCTCCAATCAGGTTCCATGCAACACCAACATTTCAATGCAGCCAAGCACACAACTGTTAACTTGGGCCACCCCCATTGTGTGTCACATTGTCTAGGATGCATCCACTCAACTCTTGGTGCCATGGTAGGAAGTGGTACCTACCATGGCACCAAGAGTTGAGCTTCACTGGGCAAGAACATGCAAGAACAAAGCAAGAACGGGTGTTACTACCCGGCGACCATGTGGAGCAGGCAGTGCACCGGCCAACCATAGTGCAGCAACGTACCACCCTGACCGGGTTGAATGGGCAACAGAGGAATATTCACGTGGAAGGCAGGCTGATTTGCAGTGTGTGTTGTTCACATGGAGCTTTTAGACGCAACTACAACAAAACTGTAGAAAGCAGTGAAGAAATCCAACAGCTCGGATGCAATATCATCGGGGCTGGAGAGCGAGCATCGTGGGTGGATTGTGGGTGGCTCTTGGGTGGATTGTAGCATCCTAACTAAGCATCATCCGAACCCTGTCTTCAAAGCAGCTTCACAACACCTTCCAATCATCTTGAGACAATCTTCAAACCATCTTCAGATCATATTAAGACGTAACTGATGGTCACCATCCATCCATGGTCCACCACAATTCACCCACAAAGCACCTACGATCCACCAACGATGCACCTACGATGCACCTACAATCGGCCCACCATCCACCGACAATCCGGCCATGATCATGGTTGGATCATAGATGCATTGCAGATGCATCGTACGGGGATGGTGGATGGATGGTAGGTGCATTGTGGGTGTATCAAGCCACCTACAATACACTCACAGTCCAACCATGATCCACCTACGATCCACTGACGATCCACTTACGATACACTTACAATCTACCCACGATTCACCCACGATGTACCCACGGTGCATCCTGGGTATCACAAGGAACATATGCAAACCATCTTCACACCATTTTCTACCAATTTTTCAACCATCTTCGAACCATCTTGCAACCATCTTTAGATTGTCTTCAAACCATCTACAGCCTGCCTTCAAACCATGTTGAAACCACTTTCACGCCACCTTGAGACCAACTAAAAACCATCTGCAAACCATCTGCAAACCATCTTCTAACCTTGTTCAAGCCATACTCATACCATCTCTAGATCATGTTCAAACCATCTTCAGACCATCTTCAAACCATCTTCAAACCATCTTGAGACCATATGGAGATGGTCTAAACATGGTTTTAAGAAGGTCTAAAGATGATTTGCAAGTGGTGTGAAGATAGTTTGCACAAGGTCTGAGGCACGTCAAAATGGCTTGAAGATGGTGTTGAAGATGGTTTGAGGATGGTTTGAAGATGGTAGGAAGATGGCTCCAAGATGGTTGGAAGATGGTTCGAAGATGATCGGAAGATTGGTTTGAAATTGGCCCGAAGATGGTTTCAAAATGGGTTCAGAATGGCCTTCACACAGTCTTAAAATCATCTTCAAATCATCTTCAAGCCATCTTCAAAAAAATTTTCAAGCCATCTCCATACCCTCGTTGTGCCATCCTCAAACCACCTTCTGGCAATCTTCAAATGATCTTTAAACCACCTTCATACCATCTCCTGTCCATGTTGACACGTGCTTCAAACCATATTCACACCATATTCGGACCATCTCAAAACCATCTGCAAACCATGTGCAAACCAATTGCATACTATCTTCAAACCATGTGCAAACCATCTTCAAAACATCTTTGGACCATGCTGAAGCCATCTTCAAACTGCCTTCAAACCATCTTCACGCTATCTTCAAAACATCTTCAAACTATCATCAAACCATCTTCAGCCATCTTCGGGTCATCTTCAAATCATCTTCAAACCGGCTTCACACCATCTCCTGACCATCTTGAGACCATCCCCACACCACCTTTAAACCATCTTCGGGCCATCTTCAAACCATCTTGAGACCATCTTACCATCTTTGAAGCAACTTCAATTCATCTTCAAACCAGCACCCACAATCCACCCACAATCCACCTACGAAGCACGTATGATGCACCTAGGCACATCTTAGTGGATGGTAGGCGTATCATAGGCTGATGGTGACAATTCACCCAAGATCTTGCATAGGTGCTTCATAGGTGGATTGTGGGTGGATCGTAGGTGGAACGGACTTCCATTGTGGATGCATCGGGGGTGGATTCCAGGTTGATTGTAGGTGGATTGTAGGTGGGTAGTATATGCATCATGGGTGGATCGTTGGTGGATCTTAGGTGCACCTTAGGTGGATCTATCCACCCGCAATGCACCTTCGATCCACCTACGACCCCAACATCCTCCCACAATCCACCCACAATCCACCTACAAGCCGCCCACAATCCACCTGCAATGAATCCACCCACACTCCCCCTATCATCCACCCTGTGATGCATCTAGGATGCACCTACGACCCACCTACCATACGCCCTTGACCCGCCCACCATCTGCCCACGATCCACCCACAATCCACCTACGAGCCATGCACAATCCACCTACAATGGATCCACCCACAATCCCCCCACGATCCACACCCCTAGAGATGGTTTGAAGATTCTCTCACGAAGGTCTCCAGATGGTTCTAAGATGGTTTGAAGATGGTTTGAAAATGGTCTCAAGATCGTGAGAAGATGGTGTGAAGATGGGTGGCAATTGGGGCGTCGTAGGTGGATCGTAGGTGGATCGTAGGTGCATCATCTTCACACCCTCTTCACACCATCCTCAGACAGACTTCAAATATCTTCAAACCACCTTAAAACTATTTTCAAACCATCTTCAGACCAGCTTGAGACCATCTTCAAACCATCTGAACATCTTGACACCATTTGCCCACTTCAAACCATTTTCAAACAATCTTCAAACGATCTTCATACCATCTTCGGACCCTCTTCACACCATCTTCAAACCATCTTCAAACCATAGGCAAACCATCTTTACACCATCTTCACAGCATCTTCAAACCAGCAGCTAATCATTTTCAATCTTCAGAACATCTTCAACACCATCTACCCACTATCTACAAACTATCTTTAAATCATCTTCAAACAATCCTTACATAATCTTGAGACCATCTTCACACCATCTTCAGACCATCTTCACATCATCTTCAAACTGTCTACAAACGATTTTCAAACCATCTTCTTGAGACCAGCTTCAAACCATCCTGGAACCCTCTTCGGACCATCTTCAAATCATCTTCAAATCATCTGCAAACCATCTTCACAGCATCTTGTGACCTTCTTGTGACCATCTTCGGACCATATTCAAACTATCATCTTCAAACCATCTTCCCCAATAGGGTCGAAATGGGAGCACTGGGTCCATTCTTGACTATTGTAGACATGTGGGAAAAAACTTTTTTTTGAATCACTCTAGGTTCAGCATCTCTGGTTTGGGCATCCTTCAGCATCATCATCATCATCCTCCCACCCTAATCAAGGTCATGATTCTAGATTTTGACAGCAACACTCACTTTCACACCAAGCCGGCACCAAACTAACTTCAACTTGTACTGGTGCCGAATCTAAAGCAATTCCCAAACTACTTACACCAATATGTGTGCCATAGTTGAGAATGGACCTAATCTAAAACGGACCTAATCTCACGTTGGTTTGCTTTGAAAGTAAGTTTTGTGTTGAGAATCTACAATTGTGCACCTTATGGGGATTGGTTGACACCCGGAGCTGATGATGGATGAACCTGAAATTGGAGATGCTCACTCCTCCATTTGGAAAACCAATGTTTTTTATCATCACCCCTTTCGGGATCCCCCATCATCACCTTCCACCATCGCATACCAGTCAGGGTCACGATTTTAGATTCTTGGCGCTAAACTCACTTTCACACCAAACCAACGCCAAATGAGCTCTATTCCACACTAATACAGACATAGCGATAGAACACGTTATTGAACTTGCATCATATTTAGTAGATCCAATTTGGCGATCATCTAGGGTCATCAACAACTACCCACCAAAACAGCCCAAAATGGCATTTGTAAATGCCAACAAAAACCAATAGACGGGACAAGGTACATAGCTCCCTATGGCATTGTATGTACCCCCATAATCACCAAATGATCACCCAATAACAACCATAGGGCCCGTAGAGGTTGTCGGGGGTCACCGAAAAAATCTGAAGTTTTGAAGCAACCCAAACCGGCCTGAAAAACGGCCTAATCCTCACCGGTGGGGCCCCATTAGGGGGCCAATCTGGAAAACTTGGAGATAGCACCCACGACCCCCGTCATTGGGTAGGGGGTCCATATCAAAGAAAAAAGAGAAATGGGACCAAAGTCTAAATTGACACGCAGTGGCTGCGCTAATAAGCCTCACTAAGAGGGCCTAATTGGTGCCACATGGCTCCCCATACCAAATGATCACCCAACAACGACGCAATTGTCCCTAAGGACCATCAAGGGTTGTTAGAAAAAATGCATTTTCGGCCAATATATGTAGGCCACTTTTAGTGGAAATGATCATTTCGCGTCTCATTCAAGCCATGCCTGGCCCAAAGTGGGGCTAGAGGCTGCCAAAAACGTCCTTTTGTATCTTAATATGCATCTACTATCACCACATCCCCACCCCTCAGTGTGGCTACAGAGTCACTAAGGTCACCAACAACACCATCATAGCAACATTGGCTGAAAACCGCATTAACTGCATAACCGCACATCCCACTGTGCCCACACAAACCCCATGGAGTTAGGATAGGAAAACACTTTTTCAGCTCCAAACAAAAAAACAAAGATTCGTGATTTTTGACCCAAAAGGGGGCTCAAAAAAGTGGGTTTCAATGGGGGGGGGGGGGGCGTCCAAAAACTCATTGGAGGATGTGCTTATGGGACAAAAAAAAGATTCTACGAGGGGATAAACTAACAATTCAACCCCTTGGGGTAGGGTATGCCAATAGGGCCAATACGACGGGGGGGGGGGGGGGTATGTGGTGCTTTCCCATATATGCGGGCCTGCGTAGTTTTGATCCCACGACCGCTGCCACGTGATTTTTGAAAAATTTTCAGCCAACCCATGGTGGCTTGAAAATAGCCAAGTCCTCACCAGGGAGGCCGGTCTTGGAAAGTCGGAGATAGCACCCGGCACCCCCATCATTGGTTGGGCAGCCCATGTAAGGAAAAAGTGGAATGGGGCTTGGGTCCAAATCTATAGCCAGTGGAGGCTATAGGCCAAACCAAGTTTTGAGCCCCAGCAAAAAATTGGTTCCCACGAACAGGGGGGAGAGGGGTCAAATTCAAAAATTTTATTAGGGGATAAATTTGTCTCCAAAATTGATGATTTTACCAGGGGTTAGCCATCCAATATCATGCATTGGAGTATGCTGCACAGATGAACCCAAAATAGGGCGGGTATGTGGTGCACGCACCTGCACTTGATCTAACAACCTCTCTTCCAGGTGATCTTTCTCGAGGAGCACAGGGAGGTTAAAAGGGGGGGGGGGGGCAACACCCATGCAAAAAATATTCAAATTCAATCCAGGATATGCTTGCATGATCACTGGTCAATGGGTGAGGGTAATCCCGGTCCCTGTTTTGCTGTAACACCGGTCACATTTTTTTTTGCTGTAACCCGGAATGCATTTTTTTTTGCTGTACCTCAAGTAAAACTTGCTTTTATGGAAACCCGAATCCCCCAAAAAGCATAAAGCGAGCTCTTTAGTTTTTCTTATTTTCACTGTTTCTTCTTTACTCAAGGTACAGCAAAAAAAAGTCCACGGGTTGCGCCGGACAACAGATGTCAACATTGATATGAACATGAGAGTCAGGGCCCACCAGGAGATTGTGTATGTGAATGGATTGACAACAAATGCTGCAGGCCATCAGACTCCATCAGGGCAGTACACCGTCTTCTTGCACACCTTCTGAAACATGTTTGTGGGACGGAACGATACAAACTGCAAATCCAAAGCCACGGGGGGATGGCCAATCTTTCGCTCGATGGGCTTCGGAGTGGGGGCTTGCCCCTGTGCACGCTGTGCAAACATGTGGTGATCTGCCACGCGGGTGTCGAGGGCAGGCGCTGACATGCTGCGCCTCAAACCTAAAATATACACAAGAACACAGATGGCAGCTGCAATAGGACTTGTTGCATTTAATCTATGTGATGAACCCTAAGGTCCCAGATCTAAGCAAATTGCCTTCTTTTGCGTGCTTTTTTCTATCTAATGCGGGACACACAGGTCAATCTCAGTGTCAGCCTCCTGCCCTTTGCAACACAATACAAATATACAGGCAGACAGCACCTGGTGTAGCCTTGCTGCTGCCACTCGTGGAGCTCTCCGCAGCGCGATGCGGAGGCGTTGACGCACGCTGCAACGATAGAGCAAAGGGCTTCAATGGATCATGAGAATTCACTGCCATCAAGACAGTTTGGGACGCATTGAAACAGGCGATTGCGAAAAATTTCCATCTAGGAAGATTGTGCCAGTAAAACTTAATAACATTTTCTATTTTTACTTGGTTAAAATAAAATTTGTTTTAAAAATTTTTTGAAAAACTTTGTTTCCTAAGTTTTACCTTGTTTATATTAAGTTTTACCACATTTTACCCAGTTTTACTTCGTTTGGTACCAAATCTTACCAAATACCCCTATACCGAAGGATGCTCTCTCAAACTCAAAAAAGTTCAGGGGGAAATTAGGTTTTTTAGTTCTTCGGCCAAATACAAAAAAATGGCTGAACATTAAATGCCTCTGCGTTGGGCACACTCTTACTGCCTACAAAAACTTTCATATTTGCCCAGTGTGGCCCCTTGAGTTGGGGTGATGGACTCCAACCCTTCGGCGTGGCCCCTTGAGTTGGGGTGATGGAGTCCCACACTTCAGTGTGGCCCCTTGAGTTGGGGTCCATCACCCCAACTCACGGGGCCACACCGAAGTGTGGGAGTCCATCACCCCGACTCAAGGGGCCTAGGGGCGGGGGGGCGACACCGCGGGTCCTAGGACGCCAACTTGGGGGGGGGGGGCTCCAGCCCACAGTCAGTTGTCAAAGGTACTAGCCCAACGAGCCGATGGGCGCCAAAGGCGCCCAATTGTACACAAGGAGGGAGCTTCAGCGCGGAGGGCATGCGCAAGGCAACTTTTTTGACCCGTGCCCCAACAATGACCTTTTAGGGGGTGCACTTAGCGCAGTGCAACTATTTGGGCGTCGGGCCGTACTAGAGACCCATACGTTGTGATACTAGGGGCACACTAGGCCGCGGAGGTTTAGCTACTTTCATCAAATCGTCTGGCCATGAGTGCCAGATTCCACAAGACAAGGCGCCGTACAAATGTCGTCTGTTGCGTGCTAAAGGGGGGAGCACCTGACGTGACGCGCGCGCATCGCGGAGATTTAGCGGTGTGGCCCGACCCACTAGTTGTAGCTCCTTCCCCGGGGGCCCCTTGTCTAGGGGTGTTGATCCTAGTCCGAATACTCTTGAGTTGAACTATTGCACTAAGTTGTTCCATCAAATTGTCCATGCTTTGAGCGCCACATCGTGCAAGACGAGGCACTAAACAAATGTGGTTTGTTGCTCTTTGAAGATCCCGCCCTCGAAGCTCAGCCCCGGCACGCTCCTCCTCCTCCTCCTCCTCCTCCTCCTCTGAGGCATCTTCGGGGTAGAGCGTTCTCGCCTATTGCAAAGTGTAGGGAAGAGGAACCAGGTGTTTAGTTGGCAGCCAAAGAAGAGGTTGGCCACCACAGCATATGATAGCTCATCAAGTGAAGGTGAGTTGTTTAAGGAAGGGCTTTTTCACGTGCCCTTCTTTGCCGGTGGCTTCCCCCCACCCTTCCCCTCTTGGGTCGATGCATAGAAAGTGTTCCAAGGTGCCACTCTTGGTCTTAGGCCCTCCCCCTCTTAGATTGATGCGTAGAAAGTGTTCCAAGGAGCCACTCTTGGTCTAGGCCCCTCCCTCCTTAGGTGGATTCGTAGAAAGTGTTCCAAAGAGTCACTCTTGGTCTTAGGCGCTTCTTTTCGTTCCGCGAAACGTTTGGGGAGAAGGCCGGTGCAAGTGTGGTGTAAGCGAGGAGGGGTGATGTACCATCATAGCGGTGTGGTCCAAGGCCACCGCCCCGAGTTGCTATGACCACACTTTTGCGCTTGCATTCCAACCCCTATATTTGGGCCTTTGAACGGGGGGGGGGGGGTCAAAACAGCCAAATTACCGCGCACGCGTCCGACTAAGTAGTGTCGGCCAATCACCTCGCACAGGTTGTTAGATCAAAGCCAGGCAGGCGTATACAGGGGAAAACACCACATACCCCCCCAATTTGGGCCTTTTTGGGCCTATTCGCGTACCCTGCCCCAAAGGGTTGAATTGTTAGTTTAACCCCTTGTAAAATCATTATTTTGTCAATAAACGCATCCCCCAATGAGTTTTTGGTCCGGACCCCCCCCCCCAGACCCCCCCCACTTGAAACCCACTTTTTGAGGTTTTGAGGGAGGTGGGGGGAGGGGGTGGGGTGGGGGGGTCAAAAATGTCGAAGAAAATGACCCCCCCTTTTTTTGGGTCGAAAATCATGAATCTTTTGGTTTTTTTCGATTTTGAGCCGAAAAAGTGTTTCCGGGTCCCAACTCCATAGGGTTTGTATGGGGCGGAGTGGGGCGAGCGCTCATGCAATTTATGCACTTTTTAGCCATTTTTGCTATGTTGGCGGTTTGGGCGACCTCGGTGACCCCATGGTACCCACTCTGAGGGGTGTGAGTGGGGATGTTGTGACAGTATATGCCTACTAGGATACAGAAGGACGTTTTTTGCAGTCTCTAGCCGTGCCGAGGGCCGGTCACAACCCGTGCCAAAGACGCGAAATGACTGTTTCCACCAATAATGGCCTAGTGAATGGGCCGGCGCAAAACCTGCTCATGCAGTTTTTCACCTTGGACAACTCAAAAATCGAAGTTTCCGAAACTTAATCACCTCGCAGAGGTTGTTAGATCAAAGCCAGGCAGGCGTATATAGGGGAAAACGCCACATACATCCCCATTTTGGCCATTTTGGGCCTATTCGCGTACCCTACCCCAAGGGGTTGAATTGTTAGTTTAACCACTTGTAAAATCATTATTCTGTCCAATAAATGCATCCCCCAATGAGTTTTTGGTCCGGACCCCCCCACACCCCCCCCGCTTGAAACCCACTTTTTTCAGGTTTTCAGGGAGGGGGATGGGGGGGTTGGGGGGGGGGGGGGTCAAAAATGTCCAAAAAAATGACCCCCCCCCTTTTTTTGGGTCGAAAATCATGAATCTTCTGGTTTTTTTCGATTTTGAGCCGAAAAAGTGTTTCTGGTTCCCGACTCCATAGGGTTTGTATGGGGCGGAGTGGGACGAGCGCGTATGCAGTTTATGCACTTTTCAGCCATTTTTGCTATGTTGGCGGTTTTGGCGACCTCGTTGACCCTATGGTACCCACCCTGAGGTGTGCGAGTGGGGAGATTGTGACAGTATATGCCTACTAGGATATGAAAGGACGTTTTTTGCAGTGTCTAGCCTTGCTTAGGGCCGTTCACAACGCGTGCCAAAGAGGCGAAATGACTGTTTCCACCAATAATGGCCTAGTGAATGGGCCGGTACACAACCTGCTTATGCAGTTTTTCACCCTGGGCACCTCAAAAATCGAAGTTTTCGAAACTTGTTTTTTTGATATTGTGACCACACAATATGACCATCCAAGGTATGTAAAGCATGTTTTAGGCTGCATTTATGTGTTTTTCACCCCATTTGTGTATTGGGCGCACGTGGGGGTGGGGGTCTCCCAAAGGATTGGTACACACCTGCTTATGCAGTTTTTCACCCCGGGCAGCTCAAAAATCGAAGTTTTTGAAACTTGTTTTTTTGGTATTGTCATCACTCAAAATGACCATCCAAGCTATGTAAAGCATGTTTTAGGCCGTATTTACGTGTTTTTCTCCCTATTTGGGTATTGGGTGGGGGAGGCTTCTCCCAAAGGATTGGTACACAACCTGCTTATGCAGTTTTTCACCTTGGACAGCTCGAAAATCGAAGTTTTCGGAACTTATTTTTTTGATATTGTGATCACCTAAAATGACCATCCAAGCTATGTAAAGCATAATTTAGGCTGTATTTACGTGTTTTTCACCCTATTTTGGTATTGGGTGGAGGGGGGGGCGTCTCCCAAAGGATTGGTACGCAACCTGCTTATGCAGTTTTTCACCCTGGGCAGCTCAAAAATCGAAGTTTTCGAAACCAGTTTTTTTGATATTGTCATCACCTAAAATGACCATCCAAGGTATGTAAAGCATGTTTTAGGCCGTATTTGCGTGTTTTTCATCCTATTTGGGTATTAGGTCCGGGGGGGGGGGGGGGGGCAAGTGATTGGTACACAACTTGCTCATGCAGTTTTTCACCCTGGGCAGCTCAAAAATCGAAGTTTTTGAAACTTGTTTTTTTGGTATTGTGACCACACAATATGACCATCCAAGGTATGTAAAGCATGTTTTAGGCTGCATTTATGTGTTTTTCACCCCATTTGTGTATTGGGTGGGGGGGGGGGGGGGGGCTCCCAAAGGATTGGTACACACCTGCTTATGCAGTTTTTCACCCCGGGCAGCTCAAAAATCGAAGTTTTTGAAACTTGTTTTTTTGATATTGTCATCACCTAAAATGACCATCCAAGCTATGTAACGCATGTTTTAGGCCGTATTTACGTGTTTTTCTCCCTATTTGGGTATTGGGTGGGGGGGGCTTCTCCCAAGGGATTGGTACACAACCTGCTTATGCAGTTTTTCACCTTGGACAGCTCAAAAATCGAAGTTTTCGGAACTTATTTTTTTGATATTGTGAGCACCTAAAATGACCATCCAAGCTATGTAAAGCATGTTTTAGGCTGTATTTACGTGTTTTTCACCCTATTTTGGTATTGGGTGGGGGGGGGGGGGGGCGTCTCCCAAGGGTTTGGTACGCAACCTGCTTATGCGGATTTTCTCCCTGGACAGCCCAAAAAAAGAAGTTTTTGAAACTGGTTTTTTTGGTATTGTGATCACCTAAAATGACCATCCAAGCTATGTAAAGCATGTTTTAGGCCGTATTTACATGTTTTTCACCCTATTTTGGTATTAGGTCTGGCGGGGGGGGTCTCCCAAGGGATTGGTACACACCTGCTTATGCAGTTTTTCACCCTGGGCACCTCAAAAATCGAAGTTTTCGAAACCAGTTTTTTTGATATTGTCATCACCTAAAATGACCATCCAAGGTATGTAAAGCATATTTTAGGCCGTATTTCCGTGTTTTTCATCCTATTTGGGTATTAGGTCCGGGGGAGGGGGGGGTTCCAAGGGATTGGTACACAACTTGCTTATGCAGTTTTTCCCCCCGGGCAGCTCAAAAATCGAAGTTTTTGAAACTTGTTTTTTTGGTATTGTGACCACACAATATGACCATCCAAGCTATGTAAAGCATGTTTTAGGCCGTATTTACGTGTTTTTCTCCCTATTTTGGTATTGGGTGGGGGGGGGGGGGGGGCGTCTCCCAAACGATTGGTACGCAACCTGCTTGTGCAGTTTTTCACCTTGGGCAGCTCAAAAATCGAAGTTTTCGAAACTTGTTTTTTTGATATTGTGATCACCTAAAATGACCATCCAAGCTATGTAAAGCATGTTTTAGGCTGTATTTACGTGTTTTTCACCCTATTTTGGTATTAGGTCGGGGGGGGGGGTCTCCCAAGGGATTGGTACGCAACCTCCTTATGCAGTTTTTCACCCTGGGCACCTCAAAAATCGAAGTTTTCGAAACCAGTTTTTTTGATATTGTCATCACCTAAAATGACCATCCAAGGTATGTAAAGCATATTTTAGGCCGTATTTGCGTGTTTTTCATCCTATTTGGGTATTAGGTCGGGGGGGGGGGGGGGGCAAGTGATTGGTACGCAACCTGCTTATGCAGTTTTTCACCCTGGGCACCTCAAAAATCGAAGTTTTCGAAACTTGTTTTTTTGATATTGTGACCACACAATATGACCATCCAAGGTATGTAAAGCATGTTTTAGGCTGCATTTATGTGTTTTTCACCCCATTTGTGTATTGGGCGCACGTGGGGGGGGGGGGGCTCCCAAAGGATTGGTACACACCTGCTTATGCAGTTGTTCACCCCGGGCAGCTCAAAAATCGAAGTTTTTGAAACTTGTTTTTTTGGTATTGTCATCACTCGAAATGACCATCCAAGCTATGTAAATCATGTTTTAGGCCGTATTTACGTGTTTTTCTCCCTATTTGGGTATTGGGTGGGGGGGGCTTCTCCCAAGGGATTGGTACACAACCTGCTTATGCAGTTTTTCACCTTGGACAGCTCAAAAATCGAAGTTTTCGGAACTTATTTTTTTGATATTGTGATCACCTAAAATGACCATCCAAGCTATGTAAAGCATGTTTTAGGCTGTATTTACGTGTTTTTCACCCTATTTTGGTATTGGGTGGGGGGGGGGGGGTGTCTCCCAAGGGTTTGGTACGCAACCTGCTTATGCAGTTTTTCTCCCTGGACAGCCCAAAAAAAGAAGTTTTTGAAACTGGTTTTTTTGATATTGTCATCACCTAAAATGACCGTCCAAACTATGTAAAGCATGTTTTAGGCCGTATTTACATGTTTTTCACCCTAATTTGGTATTAGGTCCGGCGGGGGGGGGGTCTCCCAAGGGATTGGTACACAACCTGCTTATGCAGTTTTTCACCCTGGGCAGCTCAAAAATCGAAGTTTTCGAAACCAGTTTTTTTGATATTGTCATCACCTAAAATGACCATCCAAGGTATGTAAAGCATATTTTAGGCCGTATTTGCGTGTTTTTCATCCTATTTGGGTATTAGGTCCGGGGGGGGGGGGGGGGGCAAGTGATTGGTACACAACTTGCTTATGCAGTTTTTCACCCTGGGCAGCTCAAAAATCGAAGTTTTCGAAACTTGTTTTTTTGATATTGTCATCACCTAAAATGACCATCCAAGGTATGTAAAGCATATTTTAGGCCTTATTTCCGTGTTTTTCATCCTATTTGGGTATTAGGTCCGGGGGGGGGGGGGGGAGGTTCCAAGGGATTGGTACACAACCTGCTTATGCAGTTTTTCACCGTGGGCAGCTCAAAAATCGAAGTTTCTGAAACTTGATATTATTACCACACAATATGACCATCCAAGATATGTAAAGCATGTTTTAGCCCGTATTTATGTAGTTTATACCCTATTTATACCCTGTTTTGGGCGTGTGTTGCTTGGGATAGATTCTCTGCGAGGTGGACTTGCCGAAGGCAATAGAATTTTTTTGATATTGTGATCACCTAAAATGGCCATCCAAGCTATGTAAAGCATGTTTTAGGCCGTATTTATGTGTTTTTCACCCTATTTTGGTATTAGGTCGGGGGGGGGGGGGTCTCCCAAGGGATTGGTACACAACCTGCTTATGCAGTTTTTCACCCTGGGCAGCTCCAAAATCGAAGTTTTCGAAACTTGTTTTCTTCATATTGTGATCACTTAAAATGACCATCCAAGGTATGTAGAGCATGTTTTAGGCCTTATTTATATGTTTTTCACTCTATTTGGGTATTGGGTGCGGGGGGGGGGGGGGGTCCGCCAAGGGATTGGTACACAACCTGCTCATGCAGTTTTTCACCCTGGGCAGCTCAAAAATCGAAATAGTTATTGATTTCTCCCCTTCCAAGGTGCTCACCAGTGGTTCTTTGACTTGTCGGGCTAGTGCAATGCCCAAGTCGGCCCATTCCTCATCTGTCCATAGCGGCCCTCGTTGGACACACACCCAGTTTGGCAGAGGGTTTGCAGCAGTCCAGCTCCACTTTCCCAGCGACAGTTTTGATGCCTTGGCGACTTGGCAAGCAATTTGCGAACCCGTTGCAGAAATCCCCAAACTCTGTACATCTCGCAATCCCCAAACTCAGAATGCACTATGAAGTACCTAACTTGGCACAATCAAACAAAAACCACAAAAACCAAACAACTTTAATAGCACACTGCCAGCGACCCGGCGCACATCAGTCCGAAGGTAGCGGTCAAAACAACAGCGCTGTTCTCATTCGGGTGTAGAGTCAGTTCTTTCTTTATTTGTTTCGCACATGAAGAAGGGGATCTCTGGCGGTCAGTGAGCCGACGACCCACCGCCCGCTGGATCCGAGTGGCACACACAGTATGGTCTGGAGAAAGGGGGCTAATCAAACGGCGTCTTGCGCGCACGCCTGCCGCCTTGCTCTGGGGACGTGGCCACACACCTGCTCCCATGATAGGTCTGGTGGAGTTGCAGTGGTGGATGTGCTGTCAGACATTGCGGTTGGCAGATGAAAGGGTGACAGAGTCAGCCACGGGACAGGCAGCAGGCTGATGTGCAGGGGCCGCAGGCTGCAATGCACGATCCCAAGGGAGTGGAGGAAGTGAATGGCCTTGACCAGTTGGAAGAAAACAAAGCGCCTGCAGAATCGTGAACCGCAAATCAACGTCACCTCAAAAGGCTCAAGGTGACAACACGACGTGAAGGAAGCCACAATTGAACAACTCACGTGTGACGTGCTGCGTCAAATCATGTCATGTCTGCAGTTGCAGTACTTTGCAGCGGTGTGTCAGTCTCTTGAACCAACAGAGTCCATTCTAGGTCTCCCTTTTTCTTTTGGAAACGATATAGTTCCTTTGCTGGAGTAGCCCCTACACAGGCTTTGTGTATCACAACATACAAATGCACAAAAAGCATTGAATAACACATAACACACCATCTTCATTGCGTGTGTGTATGTGTGTGGGTGGGTGGGGGAAGGCGTTGCAGTGGCGTCTATTCTGTGATGGTAAATTTCGCTGTGTGTGTGCCATATCTTTTTCATGTCATGAAATCAGAAATTCGAATTTCCCACAGAACCTGCGCAAATATCTTGACAGTCACAGTTCGCTGGCGCTCCCTCCCCTGGACTAAGAGCCCCTGACAAAATGTACCAGGAACTTAAACAAATCCAAAAAAGAACGCCCCGGGTGTCATGACTGTGGTGGTCTGTTTGAGGGTCCCAAAGGGCGCTCTCATTTGTGGTGCTTGTTACTGTTGTTGCGTCCAAACCTGGTTCTTGGGTTCATGGTCTGGAAATGATTCTGGCTCCACACCGTATTTATTTGTGGGGATTTGTGTGGCAGTTTAAAATTTTGATGTAGGATTTGTTTCTATTAAATTCCCCCATATTGACACCCTGAATTCAAAATAATCAATTCAGCAAAACGGATGACTGAGCGGCCTCCATGACATTTCTGGAGAATAGTGCGACATCGTTGATACTGCACATGGGAAATGCGGGCATGGGACTCCTGCTGCCCCTCACCAGTGGTGTGCACTTCCATCGCATCACGTCCTGAGATATGAAGAGGTGTTCTCATTTGTGAGAGGGGTTTTCAATGAGCAATAATCACCCAAGGCTTTTATCCATTGGCCCCCTTGTCTAAGATACAGCCAGGTCCCAATTTAATCTGGTACATAAACCCCCTGCACCCGAGACAGCGCGGATTTCATGCAGCAATGAAAATTGTATCATCAAGGCACTTGGACGCAATCGGCTCCAATATAACCTGTGCCATCACCCAGCAACAAAGTGAAAAAGAGCCAAATGAGTGATGGACAGTCGTCCAGATCACACTGGAAACACTGTGACTCAGCAATACAAATCAAAACGCACAAAAACCGAGCATCTGGGGTCACATTTGCAAAACGGGATGAAACTAAATTAGGTACCAAAATCAACTGGTACACATCCACTCCAATTCTTGGACAAGCTGCATCTTGAATGAAGCAGGAGGGGGGGGGGGGATCCAGTTGGGTGGCCATGTTGTACAACCAGTCTGTTTGTGCTGTGCACAGCAAAACCAGCCAAACCCTGTAGCCAGCTCTTCAAGGCACATCACTAGGGATGAGCATGCAGACCGCAGGTTATCATCTCGCTTCAACGTTTCAGAACTCCATCTCAGCAGGGAGTCCAGTGAATGCTCGTAGTGTTCCAGCACAATGTAGAAGCGGGTGTTGGCCTCCAGAAGCCCAACGATAGTGGGCAAATGGGCATTGCGCGCGCATGCATTGTGCAGCCACTGCAACGACGAGCCACAGAGATAGTATGGATCCCAGGAAATGACACACATTACGCAACACGCAGGGCAACAAGACGTAGACTGAGCGTTCTATCTCGTCAAGCCAGCAAGCAAACAGCGAATAAAGCGCCTTTCTGCAGGCAATCCATGGCACAAACACAGACACATGCACACGTGCACACATGCGCGCACACAGGAGCGATGTGATGCAGATGATGAGCAAAGGCCCACAGAAACCGGGCATTGCAGGGCATTAATATTACCGAATATTATAGCTTTGCATGTACATGCAATGCCAGGAAGTCTATGGCTGCATGTGGCCAGCAGCGTGTACAGGCTGGGCCCCCTTTTGCAACATCCTTTCTTTGCATCTAACACGCCCAGAAGGTGCGGGATTAGCAAAGTCCGCATAGTGGAGCAAACAATGTCGATGGACAGACTACTGTTCACAATTAGCAAAACCGCATGCACTACAGACAGCGTCCAGAGGCTAGCCTCTTGCACAAGCTGTGGCAAAGCCCCTCCCCCATTCGCCCGCAGCTCAGCAGTACCAACCCCCCAACCCCCTGCACAACTCATGGGTGCTAACCCCTCCCCCCTGCATGCGCCTCACCAGCATTGTGTGCCTTGGCAGCGCCCACCTCCAACCCCAACCATGCGCCTCAGCAGTACAGGGTGCCCTGCAAAGATCATGCAGATCATAATTATGATAATGTAAGGCGCTGCACCCTGCAAAGACCTGCCATGACAGTGCCCTACTGAGGCTGGCATTAATGAGTGTGCTGCATTATCAGGCAATGATAATGCCCATGGGATTAAAACAAACGTGGTCCAGTGTGCGCAAATCATCTTACATAAACCTTCGTCAAATTTTTCTGCAAAAGAAATTCAAAAAGTGTATAAGTCATTTTTGGTTGTCTTTCATCCTTGGCCACAATAGCAAGAAAATCAGTTTCCCAGGAAATAGACAAGGGTGGGGTTGGGCAACGTTGCGCAGTGCACACCATCACCTCAAAATATCCAGGTTTCAGGTCGACACAGACCAGCTGCATGCGAGTTCACAGTTAACCCAAAGGACTGGAAAACACATCCATGAGAAAATGCATTGCAACACGCACGCACGCACGCACGCACGCACGCACGCACACACACACACACACACACACACACACACACAATCTCCTGGAAAGAAATGGGACGTCAACCCATACCAATTTTGTACACAATGCAACACCATTGCTACCGGCTTCAAGTTGCGCTGCAGGGCGTCTGCTACTGGCATCCAACAGCTCCTGAGAGAGGGGACAATGGTTGCAGCCCTTGGCAACCCCTCGACAATCAGGTGTGGTTTTGGCATAGGTGTCTCAACGGTGCAGAGTGCCCCTCACTCAAATGCACTAGGTAGCAGCGATGAACAGAAGCAGGAAGTGGCAACAAATGGTCAAAATGCTACATTGGACTGGCACAAAAAGGGGATGCGGTTAGGCGGAGCTCTGGTAGCCGGCAACTGCGGCGAAAACAGACCCATGCCTTAAGAATCCTGATCTCTGCCCATGTGCAACACCGTATCATACCGACCATCCTGTTTGAAAATCGTCGTACAGGACACACCGATTGTAAAACAGTCCAGTGCAGAAATTTCATTCGAAAACGCTGTCCAGTGCACTTCAAAAGGCTGCGTGCTTGGCACCAGCTCCCAACAGAGCGCCCAAGCTGGCCAGAAATTGGCTCAAATGGGTTTTGGATATGGGGAAAGGGGTTCAAACCAGGTCGCAAATGCCCTGATTGGATTTGCCGATTGCAACCTTTCGCAACATACACAACCCGCAGCGCATCCGGTGGACAATTTGAGACCATTCAAACCACTTGTACGCCTTCCCTACTTCTGCAGCAGCCTTTTTTCCTCCTCCCCTCATCAAACACCGCCCTGTGGTGGCTACCATTGCCCCGAATCCTCTTTGGATAGCAAAACTGCAAAGTGGAAGGCCCTTCTCAATCTGATGTTCTCCTTCTGGAAAGGATTTCTTCGGGTCCAACCTATGGTAAACCATGACTCAGCTGGGGGTGTCTGGAGTCACCCCAGGGTGCCCAAACCGAAAAGGGGAAAAAGTGCCGGCCCACGAGCAACTGCTGTTGATCAATCACCAGTCACGGTCACTTAAGCTGAAGCTGTCAACCAACGTCAGTTGATCGTGGACTGCAGCCGGTTTACCCATCAACTTTCAACTTTTGCCTGCAAAAAGAAAACACTGCCAGTGCCAGCCAACTGCCAAGCCGGTCCGTGACTAAAACAATTAACAACACACTACTCAACCAGTCCGCAGCCCTTCGGTTCAAAGACAGAGCAGAACGGACAGACTCTGATGACTGACCTTCATTACACATGCACATCCCTGCTGCCACAATCACCACTGCAACTGCTACCACCACCTCCCAGGTCACCGCCACGAATGCCCCACCAACACCACCACCACTCACCACCACCACTACTTCATCCTCCTCTCCATCAAACTACAAATGCCTCTGCCCTGTAGCCGGCTTACTTGCAGATTGAAGCTGCACCAGGGAAATACCGATGAGACAGTCAGATACCCCAGCTTCACCAAGTACTCCAATATCAGGTCCAGAGTTGTTTCTGTCTCTTGTTGAGAGGCAGCTGCGGCAGGCACAGAGCCAGGGAGGCAGTGAACCACCACTTTCCAGTCTTCCTGAGGTCGAAACAGTTATTCAGTGGAATTGGGTGCTTGGTTCTGCTTGCCTGTAATTGCCCCTCAGGAACCTGCTTTGCTGCACTGAATCTCTTTGAAGTGGGTTTCCTGGTCGGTGTGCATGGTGTGCCCTTCATTGTACTTGTTACCCAGCCACCTGTTTCGTTCAACACAAACGGCTGATCTCTCAGGCTCTCAGGCTCAACCACCGCTGAAGGAGTGTGACATGATGTGGGTGGCTGCACTCTTACAACCACCCCAAAAACGCGCCGCTTGCCATTGGCGAGACCTTGAGACGGCCCAGATGCTAAGCGGCAAGCACATTGTAGACAAATAGACCATGAAGCACAAAGCAGCAGCAGAATCACTACAAAATTCTCAGAGATTCAAGTTATTGCCGCTGGGCCTGTAAGGCCCGCCGTACGCTGTCCGGCCGCGGGGGCGGGGCCACGCGGCCGCCAGCGATGTTCAGCTGTAAAGCTGACCCCCAATGATTATGTTGGCGGAGTCGTGCTCTCATAACGGTGGCAATGGACGCGGTTTCGGACGAACCGAACGCATATTTGTGAATGGCAGGTCTGGCCCTATGTCGCTATATATTGCAAAAGTTTTTTCGTGGGCCAGAATCCGGAAGTCTGATCTAAAATTGGCGCGCGCGCATGACCAGTGGCAGTCGCCGACATTGCCGATCTTTGTTTGGGCCTGTCCAACTCAGCCCATAGCTAGAGTGGACGAAAATCAGATTTAAGACCACCAATATGAATGGTTTTAAAGCCCGGATAATGCTGTCAAATCGCCTTCTCGCAAAACCGCACGATGCACTGTTCTGCAACACCAATCTTCGATTTGCGCGATCAGAGTGTTAGAAGCCGAGGTTTTGACCTCATATTCGTGTTCAGCGTCAAAAACTACCTAGATTTAGCTTTCGGTTTGTCAAAATTCGAGCCGGTAGGCCAAAGATATGACTTTTTTAAGTTTTGATACAGTTGGTCAGTTTGGCCATTTTGGCCTGTTTTGTAGGCCTGTTGTAGCGTAACCATGAGGCCCTAGCAACAAACCAAGTGACATTCCAACTCCATTTGCACCCAAATGATGTGAAAAGCATTAAGGTTGACCCCTCTAGCCTCTTCTTGATGCTTAGAATGAGGGTACAAAAGGTGGAAAAAGTGGTACTCAAATAAGTTCACATGTCTCCATTGTACAGCTTTGTCAAAGTGCTCTATCCCAGCCTAGGGATTGAACCTTTGTGTACACTAGTCCCGTATGGGTCCCGAGGGACGGGGATAAGCAATGTAACACCCCTATGGCCTCTATAAAGAGCATATCGGGGCGAAAACTCAAAGATACAAGCTTTGTAGGCTGTGTTTTTAGGTGTTGTCACAACACCAGCCTTCCAAAATCATGGGTCTCCCTCCTGGCATTCCGGTTGCATCTCCATGCTTCCGTGGGACTTCAACCAAGTATATTTGGGTAGTTTGGACGTAGAAGGATGGAAATGGCTACTTGTTTGCCAAGTGTAACCCCAGTGGCCCCTAGATATCTCGGCTCGGGGTTTGGCATTTTGGTCGAAAATGGCCATTTTGGGTTCGTGGGTCAATTCGTCGGAGGTTGTTCTCCAACATACCGTGGAGTTAGAGCAAAGCGTTGGGCTCGTTTGAAAGCTGAGGACCAGTCCTCAAAGGATACTAGGACCCATCACAGGCCATCCCACACCCATTTCTCGCAAAAATGGCGTCTTTGGTGGTCATTTTTAGGTAAAATTAGATGTATGTTTTGCATACCGTGCCACATTGAAACATGTACCTGTCGGCACGTAGTCGGGTAGGAAGCACATAGGTTACCGGGCTCTCAACCAAGCATATTGGAGTCATTCGGACCTAGAAGAATGCAAAAGGTCAATTGTTTGCCCGTTGAAGCCCCGTTGGCCCTAAATTATAAGTGTTGGGGGTTTTGTTGTTTTGTCAAAAGTGGCAATTTTGAGTTCATGGTTCCATTTGTCGGAGGTCGTTCTCCAACATACCGTTAAGTTGGAACAAACCGTTTGGCTCGTTTGAAAGGTGGAGACATATCCTAAAAGGATATAAGAACCCGTCATAGGCCACTTTGCACTCATTTTCCGTAAAAAAACAAGTTTTTAGTCATCATTTTAAGCTAAAGTCAAACATGCTGGAATCATAACATGGCACATTCAAACGTGTACCTATTGGCACGTAGCGAAACTTCCGACACTTTCGGCGTTTCTAGGCTTGGGGAGGAGGAGCGTAGCGAGTTCTTCCCAAGCCTAGTCACGAAGCTAATGGCATCAATTGGGTTATGCTTTATTTTCTTTTCTTTTTTCTTTTTTCTTTTTTCGGTTGTCTTTGCTCTTATTTGTGTAAGATGGGTGAACTATTGTTGTTCTGTATGTTTTTCTGCGGTCTTTTTTTTCTTAAATCGTGGATCGCAAAGAGGTAAAAGGAGACGTTGTGGGTAGCTATAGTAGCGTGTAGTGATGTTCTTTGTACCGCACAATATTGTTATTGTGTTAGTAGAATGTAATGCGGTGAAATTCATTCATGCTGCGAAGTGTCATCTCATAGCATTAGTTTCGCCTTATGAACGAGACTCATGAATTGAGTATCGTCTTCCGTCAATTGTGGTGATTAGGTAGTGTCTAAGGATAGGACATAGGTCTGTTAAACCGTGTCAACGGTTTAGAAAATGAAACAAGGTGGATGGTACAGTTGTAGATATGTCATTGCTACTGCCACCACTGCCACTACTTACCACCACCACCATTGCTACTACCACATACCACCACCACCACCACCACCACTTGTGCCGGCTCTTGTCACGGGTGGGCGGGCCGGGCTTCCTAGACAAGGCTTGTTGCCGCTGGGCCGTAAGGCCCGCCGGTCACTGTCCGGCAGCGGGGGAGGGGCCCCGCTGCCGACAGCGACATTCAGCTGTAAAGCTGATCCCCAATGATTATGTTGGCGGATTGGCCCTCTCATACAGGTGGCAACACGCGCGTTTCAAAAGGAACCGAAGGCACATTTGTGAATGGCAGGTCGGTCCTTACAATCCTATAGTCGGGCAGTTTTTTTCTTGGCCAGAATCGGAGATCCGGTTAAGGATTGCAAAAAATGAAACTTCACGAAATCTGATTTCGACTGCACTTTTGTGAACGGTATCGAAAAACGATCCATACAGCATTTGGAATTTCGAGAAACCAATCTGATTTCATAGTTTGGCGAAGGCTTCAAGTTGCCAAAAAATCGAAATTTTCGAAACGTGGTTCATCTGGCGACAAAGATACCGCCGCGCTTGTGTCTTATTCGGCTCCAATTCAAGCACCATCAGCTCCACACAGGTCCCAGGGTCGCGGAAAAAATTTTTAGCACCGAACGACCCGATGGCGCCGAGATACGGCCGTTTGAGTGGGACCGATTTTGGCGAAAAATCACTTTTTTTCGATCTTGGACAGTTCGGAAATTGGCGTTGTGCGAATACAGCGTTGAGGTAAGAGGCCACCCCCCAACCAAATCGAAGCCCTACTGTTGCCCTCCGATCTGTACCATGCAGTTTTTTGCGTGCCTTCGTATGGTCATAGAATGGCAGCTGTGGAGTGGATGGTTTTGGAGCATGCTGTCAGCCCCAGTCACAGGTTGTGTTTTCGGGCCCTCATGGGTCTCCCCCCAAGTGGTACTGCGAGGAGCCCCGGATCCACCTGCCTTCAAAACCTTTTTCATGAAGGTCCTTCGCAGTTTGCAGCACATGTTGGGTTGGTATTTGGGTCCGCGAGGTTATGAAATGCAGCTTTTCTATGAGTCTCAGGTTTGACATTCGGCAGTTCTTCCAAGTTGCGCAGCCGCGTATTTTGGGCGGCATTTGGACATGTTGTGGAGTTAGGCCTCAAAACATAGCTGACTACAATGCTTGAGAGATGTAGAACAGAATGACCGGGGGGTAGTAGTTGGCGGCTCCGATTGTTCGGCGCAAAAATAACCTGAAAAGGTACTTTTGTGGCGTCACAACTAGCGACCATTTTGGGAATTTTTGGAATGACTGCTCAACGAAGCAATCTTGTGGTCACGTATGGTTTCACCACGAACTGAGACGGACATGGTTGTGCACAATGGACCAAAAGAATTTACAAAGGGTGGCGGGCAGCTTGGCGGAGTACTATAATAAGGTTGTTTTGCGAGTTGGGGGTTTTGCGGCCGTGTTGGTAGTGGTCGCTCGCAAAAAAGCACGAGACCGGTTTGCTTTGTTGGGTCCTGCACTGCACGTCACATTTGTTCTATGGGTGCTTCGGCAGAGGAAATGTAATACTTTTGGACATTGGCGTTTTCGAAGGTGCAATGAAAGTTGTTGTAGTGGAAGTTCTTATACTTTGGCCGTTTCTAGTCTTGGGGAGGAGGAAAGCCCAACCAATTGGGAGTCGCCGATATGCACCTCAAATGCCAATGGTACAACAGCAATGGTGCTATCATGAGGGTACTAAAATGACACCAAATGGGTGCAAAGTGGAGGAGACATGTGCTGCGGGCTTTGTGGAGCGCAAACAACCAAAAAACCACAATACACAACCGAAAAATGCCCTTTCTAGGAAAGCTGGGCTCTGCAGAGCCGAGCCAATCTGAAATCCTTAATATGAACCTGAAAATACCAATAGCACAAGACCAATGGTGCCATCACCAGGGTACTACCATGACACCAAAGGGTGCAAAATGGGGAAAACATGTGGCATGGGCTCTATAGAGCCCGCACAACCAAAAAGCCATAATACACACCCCGAAAATATGTTTTCTCAGAAAGCTGGGCTCTGCAGAGCCAAAGAGGTCTGGGCTCTGCAAAGCCTAGACACCCATGAAACCATAATACACACCCTAAAATTATTGTTCCGGGAAAGCTGGGCTCCGCAGAGCCCACCCACTCTAGAATCGCTAATATGCACCTAAATTTTGAAAGCTGGAGCGGTCCACGAACGAGTGGATGGGGCGCCGCTCCCCCGAGGCCCGGATCTTTGTTTGTCAGTTGTGGGTGGTGGTGGTGGTTGGGAGTCCACGAATGAGTGGATGTGGTGCTGCACCCAGGCCCGTCTCTATCTATGCGTGGGGAAGCGGTCCACGAGAGTGTAGATGGGGTGCGCTACCCCTGGACAGAATGCAAACCGCAACAACCCCCCCCCCCGCCCCGCAAGGGTAAAGTATAACACCAAAGCCCGGCCACCACCCAACTGCTTGCATTGTGGAGGGATGGTGGGGGATGAAGACGCCCAGTAGAGATTGGTTTTGGGCACTGTGGGGGTCCAATTGCAAAGAAAAATGAAATGTCATGTTTGGCCCTATAGCGATAATTTTTCGAGGTTAATATTATCGCACTAAATATCGCTTACAAAATGAAATAACTTTGGAGGCCCAAAGTGCCCCATTGTGCCCCCTATCGGTTTTTCGAAAAAGAAAACGGCATGCACACAGAGCTCGGGTGGATTTGGGCGTTTGGAGATGGAGATAAGGGGGCGATTTCAGATGCGGCGCACTTCAAACTGCCAGAGATCACATTTTGGGGGCGGGAAACCCCAAAATCCATAGTTTTGTGGTCCCTACCACCCCGGCAACGTCTTCGGCATTTTTACCCCTTTGGGGTTGCAGAATACGAAAAAATTTGTGCCAATGGGGTAAACACACGTTTCGGACCTAGGCACGGCAGGCGGAGGGTTGCGATGATTGCTGGGCCACTGCAACCCAGAACGGCGGCAACCCCTTTCATAGCAGCCACTTCCGCCGCCGTGTAACATCCTGAGGCAATACCTGAGAAAGGACAACAAGTTGACAACGGTG
Organism: Eutreptiella sp. 'Long Island Sound 2002'; assembly: GCA_964036045.1. Classification (NCBI taxonomy): domain Eukaryota; phylum Euglenozoa; class Euglenophyceae; order Eutreptiales; family Eutreptiaceae; genus Eutreptiella; species Eutreptiella sp. 'Long Island Sound 2002'. The sequence goes on from OZ038381.1 coordinate 88,690,182, forward strand.
CTGGCCCTTTGATAAATGGGGGTGGAAGACACGTTTGGTTGGGCACTGCAGAGCCCAGAATTAAAAGAAAATAGTACAATAAGGATGCATATGGAAGGTGTGCCTGCTAACCAAACACGCCACACACCCTTCAGATATACAGACCCCAAAATTACAAACTTCTATGAGCTGGCTGCTGCCGAAACTAGCTTAAAGAAAAAATGCTTCTTGTGCTCCTCAAATAACACATGCTCCGTTGAGTTTTAGTGCAATACCCCAACCCTGGCTGAATCCGTGTACTAGGACGGGGCCCGTAAAAGCTTTAGCTAGCGTCAAGTACCCGGAACCAATAGGTTCGGGGATGGGGGACACGGGTTTTCCCGGCTGGGGTTTCCATGTCCATGCCCCCCTTGTGTGCCGCCAGCCCCCCCCCCCCCCCCCGAGCACACTTGTTCCACATCCGGTGCCGCAGAGTGACATATGCCATGTCGGGCGACGAAAAAAGGGGGGCATTTGGGGGAGTACCCACTGTCCAACGCTGCCTGCACCCAGGGGAGGGTTAGCACATTGCGCTGGTTGGTGTGGCTCAGGCCCCACAGCTATGTGTATAAAGTCTGATGTCTGATGTCTGATAAGGGATGTTGTGTGTGCGGTCTGTCCAAGAAGATGTCTGATATTCTTATCTACTGGAGGTGGGTCTAGGGGTCTAATGCCCGGAGGAAATTGGGAGAAACTATGCCTAAATCTAAATCAACCCCCCCCCCAAATGAAAAAAACAAAAAGGGAGGACACAATTGAAAAATCATTGGGGAACTACCTTGGACAATCAGAAACATGGCAGTACAAAAGGAAAAAAGACTTCGAACACCAAAATGGGAAAATGGGGAAAATGTGTGAGCAAGGAAAGTGGCAAACAAAAAGGTGCCCATAGGCCCCCATAGGCCCCCAGGGGCCCCCAAAGGTGCCCATAGGTCCCCAAAAGGTGCCAATAGGTCCCCATAGGCCCCCATGGGCCCCCATAGGCCACCAAAGGTGCCCATGGGTCCCCAGAGGTGCGCATAGGTCCCCAAAGGTCCCCCTAGATGCCAATGAGTACCCATCGGCCCCCATAGGTCCCCATAGGTCCCCAAAGGTGCCCATAGGTCCCCATAGGTCCCCACAGGCCCCCATAGGCCTCCACAAGCCCCCATAGGTCCCCATAGGTCCCCATAGGCCCCCATAGGCCCCAATAGGCCCCCATAGACCCCCAAAGGTGCCCAAGGGCCCCCATAGAACCCCCAAAGGTGCCCATAGGCCCCCATAGGCCCCAATAGGTCCCCATAGACCCCTAAAGGTCCCCATAGGCCCCCATAGGCCCCCATAGGCCCCCATAGGTCCCCCTAGATGCCGATGAGTCCCCATCGGCCCCCATCACCACAGGTGCCCATAGGTCCCGAAAGGTGCCCAAAGGTCCCCATAGGTCCCCAAAGGTCCCCGTAAACCCCCATAGGCCCCCATACGTCCCCATAGGTCCCCATAGACCCCCCCAGGTCCCGATAGGTCCCCATAGACCCCCATAGGTCCCCAAAGGTGCCCAAAGGTCCCCATAGGTCCCCAAAGGTCCCCATAGACCCCCAAAGGTGCCCAAAGATGCCCAGAGGTCCCCAAAGGTGCCAATAGGCCCCCATAGGCCCTCATAGGCCCCCATAGGCGCCCATAGGCCCCCAAAGGTCCCCATAGGCCCCCATAGGTCCCCAATGGTGCCAATAGGCCCCCATCGGTCCCCATAGACCCCCATAGGCCCCCATAGGCCCCAATAAACCCCCATAGGCCCCCAAAGGTGCCCATAAGCCCAAATGCCCCAATAGGTCCCCATAGACCCCCAAAGGTCCCCATAGGCCGCCATCGGCCCCCATAGGCCCCCATAGGTCCCCCTAGATGCCGATGAGTCCCCATCGGCCCCCTTCCCCATAGGTGCCCATAGGTCCCCAAAGGTGCCCATAGGTCCCCAAAGGTGCCCAAAGGTCCCCATAGGTCCCCAAAGGTCCCCGTAGACCCCCATGGGCCCCCATAAGCCCCCATAGGTCCCCATAGGCCCCCATAGGACCCCATAGACCCCCATAGGTCCCCAAAGGTCCCCATAGGTCCCCATAGAGCCCCATAGGCCCCCATAGGCCCCCATAGGCCCCCAAAGGTCCCCATGGGTACCCATAGGTCCCCATAGGTCCCAATGGCCCCCATAGGCCCCCAAAGGTCCCCACAAGCCCCCATAGGTCCCCATAGGTCCGAATAGACCCCCATAGGCCGCCATAAGCCTGCATAGGTCCCCACAAGCCCCCACAGGTCCCCATAGGTCCCCATATGCCCCCATAGGTCCCCATAGGCCCCCATAGGCCCCCATAGGCCCCCAAAGGTCCCCATAGGCCCCCATAGGTCCCCATAGGCCCCCATAGGTCCCCATAGGTCCCCACGTGCCCCCATAGGCCGCCATAGGCCCCCAAAGGTCCCCATAGGCCCCCATAGGCCCCTATGGGTCCCCATAGGCCGCCATAGGCCCCCATAGGTCCCCATAGGGCCCCATAGGCCCCCATACGGCCCAATAGGCCCCCATAGGCCCCCAAAGGTCCCCATAGAGCCCCATAGGCCCCCATAGGGCCCCATACGCCCCCATAGGCCCCCAAAGGTCCCCATAGGCCCCCAAAGGTCCTCATAGGCCCCCATAGGTCCCCATAGAGCCCCATAGGCCCCCATAGGCCCCCAAAGGTCCCCATAGGACCCTAAAGGTCCCCATAGGCCCCGATAGATCCCCATAGGCCCCCATAGGCCCCCATAGGCCCCCCTTGGCCCCGATAGGTCCCCAAAGGTGCCAAAAGGCCCCCATAGTGCCCCATAGATCCCCATAGGCCACCATAGGTCCCCATAGACCCCCAGAGGCCCCCATAGATCCCCATAGACCCCCATAGGCCCCCAAAGGCCCCCATAGGTCCCCATAGGCCCCCATAGGTCCCCATAGGTCCCCATAGGCCCCTATAGGTCCCCATAGGCCGCCATAGGCCCCCATAGGCACCCATAGGTCCCCATAGGCCCCCATAGGTCCCCATAGAGCCCCATAGGCCCCCATAGGCCCCTATAGGTCCCCATAGGCCGCCATAGGCCCCCATAGGCACCCATACGTCCCCATAGGCCCCCATAGGTCCCCATTGGCCCCCATAGGTCCCCAAAGGTGCCAATAGCCCCCCATAGTTCCCCATAGACCCCCATAGGCCACCATAGGTCCCCATAGACCCCCATAGGCCCCCATAGATCCCCATAGACCCCCATAGGCCCCCATAGGCCCCCATAGGTCCCCATAGGCCCCTATAGGTCCCCATAGGCCGCCATAGGCCCCCATAGGCACCCATAGGTCCCCATAGGCCCCCATAGGTCCCCATAGAGCCCCAAAGGCCCCCATAGGGCCCTATAGGCCCCCATAGGCCCCCATAGGCCCCCATTGGCCCCCATAGGTCCCCATAGGTCCCCAAAGGTGCCAATAGGCCCCCATAGGTCCCCATAGACCCCCATAGGCCACCATAGACCCCCATAGGCCCCCATAGATCCCCATAGACCCCCATAGGCCCCCATAGGCCCCCATAGGCCCCCATAGGCCCCCATAGGCCCCCATAGGCCCCCAAAGGTCCCCATAGGCCCCCTAAGGTCCCCATAGGTCCCCATAGGTCCCCATAAAGCCCCATAGGCACCCATAGGGCCCCATAGGCCCCCATAGGCCCCCAAAGGCGCCCGTAGGTCCCCATAGGCCCCTATAAGTCCCCATAGGCCCCCATAGGCCCCCATAGGCCCCCCTTGGCCCCCATAGGTCCCCATAGGTGCCAATAGGCCCCCATAGGTCCCCATAGGCACCCATAGGTCCCCATTGGCCCCCATAGGTCCCCATAGGCCCCCATAGGCCCCCATTGGCCCCCATAGGTCCCCAAAGGTGCCAATAGGCCCCCAAAGGTCCCCATAGGTCCCCATAGACCCCCATGGGCCACCATAGGTCCCCATGGGTCCCCATAGACCCCCATAGGTCCCCATAGGCCCCCATACGGGTTCCGTCAAATATTTGGGGGCTGTAGACCCCCAAAATATTGTCAAATATTTGGGGGCTGTAGACCCCCTAAATATTTCACAGATGGGGTTCCGTCAAATATTTGGGGGCTGTACACCCCCAAAATATTTGACGGATGGGGTTCCGTCAAATATTTGGGGGGTCTACAGCCCCAAATATTTCACGAAACCACATCTGTGAAATATTTTGGGGGTGTAGACCCCCAAAATATTTGACGGATGGGGTTCCGTCAAATATTTGGGGGCTGTATACCCCCAAAATATTTCACGGATGGGGTTCCGTCAAATATTTGCGAGGTCTACAGCCCCCAAATATTTGACGGATGGGGTTCCGTCAAATATTTGGGGGGTCTACAGCCCCCAAATACTTCAAGGACAAACACCCCCGTCAAATATTTGGGGGCTGTAGACCCCCCAAATATTTCACGGAACCACATCCGTGAAATATTTGGGGGGTGTACAGGCCCCAAATATTTGACGGAACCCCATCCGTGAAATATTTTGATGGTGTAGACCCCCAAAATATTTCACGGATGGGGTTCCGTCAAGTATTTGAAGGGTCTACAGCCCCCAAATATTTCACGGAACCCCATCCGTGAAATATTTTGGGGTTGTAGACCCCCAAAATATTTCACGGATGGGGTTCCGCCAAATATTTGGGGGCTGTACAGCCCCAAAATATTTGACGGATGGGGTTCCGTCAAATATTTGGGGGTTGTAGACCCCCGAAATATTTGTCGGATATGGTTCCGTCAAATATTTGGGGGTTGTAGACCCCCGAAATATTTCACGGATGGGGTTCCGTCAAATATTTGGGGGGTCTACAGCCCCCAAATATTTCATGGAACCACATCCGTGGAATATTTTGGGGGTCTACACCCCCAAAATATTTCACGGATGGGGTTCCGTCAAATATTTGGGGGCTGTAGACCCCCTAAATATTTCACGGATGGGGTTCCGTCAAATATTTGGGGTATGTACACCCCCAAAATATTTGACGGATGTGGTTCCGTCAAATATTTGGGGGCGGTAGACCCCCAAAATATTTCACGGATGGGGTTCCGTCAAATATTTGGGGGGTCTACAGCCCCCAAATATTTCACGGATGGGGTTCCGTCAAATATTTGGGGGGTCTACAGCCCCCAAATATTTCACGGATGGGGTTCCGTCAAATATTTGGGGGGTCTACAGCCCCCAAATATTTCACGAAACCACATCCGTGAAATATTTTGGGGGTGTAGACCCCCAAAATATTTCACGGATCGGGTTCCGTCAAATATTTGGGGGCTTTACACCCCCAAAATATTTGACGGATGGGGTTCCATCAAATATTTGGGGGCTGTACACCCCCCAAATATTTCACGGATGGGGTTCCGTCAAATATTTGGGGGGTCCACAGCCCCCAAATATTTCACGGAACCACATCCGTGAAATATTTTGGGGGTGTAGACCCCCAAAATATTTCACGGATGGGGTTCCGTCAAGTATTTGGGGGGTCTACAGCCCCCAAATATTTCACGGAACCATATCCGTGAAATATTTTGGGGGTGTAGACCCCCAAAATATTTCACGGATGGGGTTCCGTCAAATATTTGGGGGCTGTAGACCCCCCAAATATTTCACGGAACCACATCCGTGAAATATTTTGGGGGTGTAGACCCCCAAAATATTTCACGGATGGGGTTCCGTCAAGTATTTGGGGGGTCTACAGCCCCCAAATATTTGACGGAACCCCATCCGTGAAATATTTTGGGGGTGTAGACCCCCAAAATATTTCACGGATGGGGTTCCGTCAAGTATTTGAAGGGTCTACAGCCCCCAAATATTTCACGGAACCCCATCCGTGAAATATTTTGGGGGTGTAGACCCCCAAAATATTTCACGGATGGGGTTCCGCCAAATATTTGGGGGCTGTACAGCCCCAAAATATTTGACGGATGGGGTTCCGTCAAATATTTGGGGGTTGTAGACCCCCGAAATATTTGTCGGATATGGTTCCGTCAAATATTTGGGGGTTGTAGACCCCCGAAATATTTCACGGATGGGGTTCCGTCAAATATTTGGGGGGTCTACAGCCCCCAAATATTTCACGGATGGGGTTCCGTCAAATATTTGGGGGGTCTACAGCCCCCAAATATTTCATGGAACCACATCCGTGGAATATTTTGGGGGTGTAGACCCCCAAAATATTTCACGGATGGGGTTCCGTCAAATATTTGGGGGCTGTAGACCCCCTAAATATTTGACGGATGGGGTTCCGTCAAATATTTGGGGTATGTACACCCCCAAAATATTTGACGGATGTGCTTCCGTCAAATATTTGGGGGCGGTAGACCCCCAAAATATTTCACGGATGGGGTTCCGTCAAATATTTGGGGGGTCTACAGCCCCCAAATATTTCACGGATGGGGTTCCGTCAAATATTTGGGGGGTCTACAGCCCCCAAATATTTCACGGATGGGGTTCCGTCAAATATTTGGGGGGTCTACAGCCCCCAAATATTTCATGAAACCACATCCGTGAAATATTTTGGGGGTGTAGACCCCCAAAATATTTCACGGATCGGGTTCCGTCAAATATTTGGGGGCTTTACACCCCCAAAATATTTGACGGATGGGGTTCCGTCAAATATTTGGGGTATGGACACCCCCAAAATATTTGACGGATGTGGTTCCGTCAAATATTTGGGGGCGGTAGACCCCCAAAATATTCCACGGATGGGGTTCCGTCAAATATTTGGGGGGTCTACAGCCCCCAAATATTTCACGGATGGGGTTCCGTCAAATATTTGGGGGGTCTACAGCCCCCAAATATTTCACGGATGGGGTTCCGTCAAATATTTGGGGGGTCTACAGCCCCCAAATATTTGACGGAACCCCATCCGTGAAATATTTTGGGGGTCTACACCCCCAAAATATTTCACGAAACCACATCCGTGAGATATTTTGGGGGTGTAGACCCCCAAAATATTTCACGGATCGGGTTCCGTCAAATATTTGGGGGCTTTACACCCCCAAAATATTTCACGGATCGGGTTCCGTCAAATATTTGGGGGCTGTACACCCCCAAAATATTTGACGGATGGGGTTCCGGCAAATATTTGGGGTATGGACACCCCCAAAATATTTGACGGATGTGGTTCCGTCAAATATTTGGGGGCGGTATACCCCCAAAATATTCCACGGATGGGGTTCCGTCAAATATTTGGGGGGTCTACAGCCCCCAAATATTTCACGGATGGGGTTCCGTCAAATATTTGGGGGCTGTACACCCCCCAAATATTTCACGGATGGGGTTCCGTCAAATATTTGGGGGGTCCACAGCCCCCAAATATTTCACGGAACCACATCCGTGAAATATTTTGGGGGTGTAGACCCCCAAAATATTTCACGGATGGGGTTCCGTCAAGTATTTGGGGGGTCTACAGCCCCCAAATATTTCACGGAACCATATCCGTGAAATATTTTGGGGGTGTAGACCCCCAAATATTTCACGGATGGGGTTCCGTCAAATATTTTGGGGGGTCCACAGCCCCCAAATATTTCACGGAACCACATCCGTGAAATATTTTGGGGGTGTAGACCCCCAAAATATTTCACGGATGGGGTTCCGTCAAGTATTTGGGGGGTCTACAGCCCCCAAATATTTCACGGAACCACATCCGTGAAATATTTTGGGGGTGTAAACCCCCAAAATATTTCACGGATGGGGTTCCGTCAAATATTTGGGGGCTGTAGACCCCCCAAATATTTCACGGAACCACATCCGTGAAATATTTGGGGGGTGTACAGCCCCCAAATATTTGACGGAACCCCATCCGTGAAATATTTTGATGGTGTAGACCCCCAAAATATTTCACGGATGGGGTTCCGTCAAGTATTTGAAGGGTCTACAGCCCCCAAATATTTCACGGAACCCCATCCGTGAAATATTTGGGGGTTGTAGACCCCCAAAATATTTCACGGATGGGGTTCCGCCAAATATTTGGGGGCTGTACAGCCCCAAAATATTTGACGGATGGGGTTCCGTCAAATATTTGGGGGTTGTAGACCCCCGAAATATTTGTCGGATATGGTTCCGTCAAATATTTGGAGGTTGTAGACCCCCGAAATATTTCACGGATGGGGTTCCGTCAAATATTTGGGGGGTCTACAGCCCCCAAATATTTCACGGATGGGGTTCCGTCAAATATTTGGGGGGTCTACAGCCCCCAAATATTTCACGGATGGGGTTCCGTCAAATATTTGGGGGGTCCACAGCCCCCAAATATTTCACGGAACCACATCCGTGAAATATTTTGGGGGTGTAGACCCCCAAAATATTTCACGGATGGGGTTCCGTCAAGTATTTGGGGGGTCTACAGCCCCCAAATATTTCACGGAACCATATCCGTGAAATATTTTGGGGGTGTAGACCCCCAAATATTTCACGGATGGGGTTCCGTCAAATATTTGGGGGGTCCACAGCCCCCAAATATTTCACGGAACCACATCCGTGAAATATTTTGGGGGTGTAGACCCCCCAAATATTTCACGGATGGGGTTCCGTCAAGTATTTGGGGGGTCTACAGCCCCCAAATATTTCACGGAACCACATCCGTGAAATATTTTGGGGGTGTAGACCCCCAAAATATTTCACGGATGGGGTTCCGTCAAATATTTGGGGGCTGTAGACCCCCCAAATATTTCACGGAACCACATCCGTGAAATATTTGGGGGGTGTACAGCCCCCAAATATTTGACGGAACCCCATCCGTGAAATATTTTGATGGTGTAGACCCCCAAAATATTTCACGGATGGGGTTCCGTCAAGTATTTGAAGGGTCTACAGCCCCCAAATATTTCACGGAACCCCATCCGTGAAATATTTTGGGGTTGTAGACCCCCAAAATATTTCACGGATGGGGTTCCGCCAAATATTTGGGGGCTATATAGCCCCAAAATATTTGACGGATGGGGTTCCGTCAAATATTTGGGGGTTGTAGACCCCCGAAATATTTGTCGGATATGGTTCCGTCAAATATTTGGGGGTTGTAGACCCCCGAAATATTTCACGGATGGGGTTCCGTCAAATATTTGGGGGGTCTACAGCCCCCAAATATTTCACGGATGGGGTTCCGTCAAATATTTGGGGGGTCCACAGCCCCCAAATATTTCACGGAACCACATCCGTGAAATATTTTGGGGGTGTAGACCCCCAAAATATTTCACGGATGGGGTTCCGTCAAGTATTTGGGGGGTCTACAGCCCCCAAATATTTCACGGAACCATATCCGTGAAATATTTTGGGGGTGTAGACCCCCAAATATTTCACGGATGGGGTTCCGTCAAATATTTGGGGGGTCTACAGCCCCCAAATATTTCACGGATGGGGTTCCGTCAAATATTTGGGGGGTCTACAGCCCCCAAATATTTCACGGATGGGGTTCCGTCAAATATTTGGGGGGTCCACAGCCCCCAAATATTTCACGGAACCACATCCGTGAAATATTTTGGGGGTGTAGACCCCCAAAATATTTCACGGATGGGGTTCCGTCAAGTATTTGGGGGGTCTACAGCCCCCAAATATTTCACGGAACCATATCCGTGAAATATTTTGGGGGTGTAGACCCCCAAATATTTCACGGATGGGGTTCCGTCAAATATTTGGGGGGTCCACAGCCCCCAAATATTTCACGGAACCACATCCGTGAAATATTTTGGGGGTGTAGACCCCCCAAATATTTCACGGATGGGGTTCCGTCAAGTATTTGGGGGGTCTACAGCCCCCAAATATTTCACGGAACCACATCCGTGAAATATTTTGGGGGTGTAGACCCCCAAAATATTTCACGGATGGGGTTCCGTCAAATATTTGGGGGCTGTAGACCCCCCAAATATTTCACGGAACCACATCCGTGAAATATTTGGGGGGTGTACAGCCCCCAAATATTTGACGGAACCCCATCCGTGAAATATTTTGATGGTGTAGACCCCCAAAATATTTCACGGATGGGGTTCCGTCAAGTATTTGAAGGGTCTACAGCCCCCAAATATTTCACGGAACCCCATCCGTGAAATATTTTGGGGTTGTAGACCCCCAAAATATTTCACGGATGGGGTTCCGCCAAATATTTGGGGGCTATACAGCCCCAAAATATTTGACGGATGGGGTTCCGTCAAATATTTGGGGGTTGTAGACCCCCGAAATATTTGTCGGATATGGTTCCGTCAAATATTTGGGGGTTGTAGACCCCCGAAATATTTCACGGATGGGGTTCCGTCAAATATTTGGGGGGTCTACAGCCCCCAAATATTTCACGGATGGAGTTCCGTCAAATATTTGGGGGGTCTACAGCCCCCAAATATTTCATGGAACCACATCCGTGGAATATTTTGGGGGTGTAGACCCCCAAAATATTTCACGGATGGGGTTCCGTCAAATATTTGGGGGCTGTAGACCCCCTAAATATTTCACGGATGGGGTTCCGTCAAATATTTCGGGTATGTACACCCCCAAAATATTTGACGGATGTGGTTCCGTCAAATATTTGGGGGCGGTAGACCCCCAAAATATTTCACGGATGGGGTTCCGTCAAATATTTGGGGGGTCTACAGCCCCCAAATATTTCACGGATGGGGTTCCGTCAAATATTTGGGGGGTCTACAGCCCCCAAATATTTCACGGATGGGGTTCCGTCAAATATTTGGGGGGTCTACAGCCCCCAAATATTTCACGAAACCACATCCGTGAAATATTTTGGGGGTGTAGACCCCCAAAATATTTCACGGATCGGGTTCCGTCAAATATTTGGGGGCTTTACACCCCCAAAATATTTGACGGATGGGGTTCCATCAAATATTTGGGGGCTGTACACCCCCCAAATATTTCACGGATGGGGTTCCGTCAAATATTTGGGGGGTCCACAGCCCCCAAATATTTCACGGAACCACATCCGTGAAATATTTTGGGGGTGTAGACCCCCAAAATATTTCACGGATGGGGTTCCGTCAAATATTTGGGGGCTGTAGACCCCCCAAATATTTCACGGAACCACATCCGTGAAATATTTGGGGGGTGTACAGCCCCAAAATATTTCACGGATGGGGTTCCGTCAAATATTTGGGGGCTGTAGACCCCCCAAATATTTCACGGAACCACATCCGTGAAATATTTGGGGGGTGTACAGCCCCCAAATATTTGACGGAACCCCATCCGTGAAATATTTTGATGGTGTAGACCCCCAAAATATTTCACGGATGGGGTTCCGTCAAGTATTTGAAGGGTCTACAGCCCCCAAATATTTCACGGAACCACATCCGTGAAATATTTTGGGGGTGTAGACCCCCAAAATATTTCACGGATGGGGTTCCGCCAAATATTTGGGGGCTGTACAGCCCCAAAATATTTGACGGATGGGGTTCCGTCAAGTATTTGGGGGGTCTACAGCCCCCAAATATTTCACGGAACCACATCCGTGAAATATTTTGGGGGTGTACACCCCCAAAATATTTCACGGATGGGGTTCCGTCAAATATTTGGGGGCTGTAGACCCCCCAAATATTTCACGGATGGGGTTCCGTGAAATATTTGGGGGGTGTACAGCCCCCAAATATTTGACGGAACCCCATCCGTGAAATATTTTGATGGTGTAGACCCCCAAAATATTTCACGGATGGGGTTCCGTCAAGTATTTGAAGGGTCTACAGCCCCCAAATATTTCACGGAACCCCATCCGTGAAATATTTTGGGGGTGTAGACCCCCAAAATATTTCACGGATGGGGTTCCGCCAAATATTTGGGGGCTGTACAGCCCCAAAATATTTGACGGATGGGGTTCCGTCAAATATTTGGGGGTTGTAGACCCCCGAAATATTTGTCGGATATGGTTCCGTCAAATATTTGGGGGTTGTAGACCCCCGAAATATTTCACGGATGGGGTTCCGTCAAATATTTGGGGGGTCTACAGCCCCCAAATATTTCACGGATGGGGTTCCGTCAAATATTTGGGGGGTCTACAGCCCCCAAATATTTCATGGAACCACATCCGTGAAATATTTTGGGGGTGTAGACCCCCAAAATATTTCACGGATGGGGTTCCGTCAAATATTTGGGGGCTGTAGACCCCCTAAATATTTCACGGATGGGGTTCCGTCAAATATTTGGGGTATGTACACCCCCAAAATATTTGACGGATGTGGTTCCGTCAAATATTTGGGGGCGGTAGACGCCCAAAATATTTCACGGATGGGGTTCCGTCAAATATTTGGGGGGTCTACAGCCCCCAAATATTTCACGGATGGGGTTCCGTCAAATATTTGGGGGGTCTACAGCCCCCAAATATTTCACGGATGGGGTTCCGTCAAATATTTGGGGGGTCTACAGCCCCCAAATATTTCACGAAACCACATCCATGAAATATTTTGGGGGTGTAGACCCCCAAAATATTTCACGGATCGGGTTCCGTCAAATATTTGGGGGCTTTACACCCCCAAAATATTTGACGGATTGGGTTCCGTCAAATATTTGGGGTATGTACACCCCCAAAATATTTGACGGATGTGGTTCCGTCAAATATTTGGGGGCGGTAGACCCCCAAAATATTCCACGGATGGGGTTCCGTCAAATATTTGGGGGGTCTACAGCCCCCAAATATTTGACGGGTGGGGTTCCGTCAAATAATTGGGGGGTCTACAGCCCCCAAATATTTCACGGAACCACATCCGTGAAACATTTTGGGGGTGTAGACCCCCAAAATATTTCACAGATGGGGTTCCATCAAATATTTGGGGGCTGTACAGCCCCAAAGTATTTGACGGATGTGGTTCCGTCAAATATTTGGGGGCGGTAGACCCCCAAAATATTTCATGGATGGGGTTCCGTCAAATATTTGGGGGGTCTACAGCCCCCAAATATTTCACGGATGGGGTTCCGTCAAATATTTGGGGGGTCTACAGCCCACAAATATTTCACGGATCGGGTTCCGTCAAATATTTGGGGGGCTGTGGACCCCCCAAATATTTGACGGAACCCCATTCGTGAAATATTTGCGGGGTGTACAGCCCCCAAATATTTGACGGAACCCCATCCGTCAAATATTTTGGGGCTGTAAAGCCCCCAAATATTTGAAGGAACCCCATCCGTGAAATATTTTGGGGGTCTACACCCCCAAAATATTTCACGGATGTGGTTTCGTGAAATATTTGGGGGCTGTAGACCCCCCAAATATTTGACGGAACCCCATCGGTGAAATATTTTGGGGGTCTACACCGCCAAAATATTTCACGGATGTGGTTCTGTGAAATATTTGGGGGCTGTAGAACCCCCAAATATTTGACGCAAACCCATCCGTGAAATATTTGGGGGCTGTAGACCCCCCAAATATTTGACGGAACCCCATCCGTGAAATATTTTGGGGGTCTACAGCCCCAAAATATTTCACGGATGTGGTTCCGTGAAATATTTGGGGGCTGTAGACCCCCCAAATATTTCACGGAACCACATCCGTCAAATATTTCGGGGGTCTACAGCCCCCAAATATTTGACGGAACCCCATCCGTGAAATATTTTGGGGGTCTACACCCCCAAAATGTTTCACGGATTTGCCTCCGTGAAATATTTGGGGGCTGTAGACCCCCCAAATATTTGACGGAACCCCATCCGTGAAATATTTTGGGGGTCTACACCATCAAAATATTTCACGGATGTGGTTCGGTGAAATATTTGGGGGCTGTAGACCCCCCAAATATTTGACGGAACCCCATCCGTGAAATATTTGGGGGGTGTACAGCCCCCAAATATTTGACGGAACCCCATCCGTCAAATATTTTGGGGGTGTACAGCCCCCAAATATTTGACGGAACCCCATCCGTGAAATATTTAGGATGTCTACACCCCCGAAATATTTCACGGATGTGGTTCTGTGAAATATTTGGGGGCTGTAGACCCCCCAAATATTTGACGGAACCCCATCCGTCAAATATTTGGGGGCTGTAGACCCCCCGAATATTTGACGGAACCCCATCGGTGAAATATTTTGGGGGTCTACAGCCCCAAAATATTTCACGGATGTGGTTCCGTGAAATAATTGGGGGCTGTAGACCCCCCAAATATTTGACGGAACCCCATCCGTGGAATATTTTGGGGGTCTACCGCCCCCAAATATTTGACGGAACCACATCCGTCAAATATTTTGGGGGTGTACATCCCCCAAATATTTGACGGAACCCCATCGGTGAAATATTTAGGGGGTCTACAGCCCCCAAATATTTGACGGAACCCCATCCGTGAAATATTTTGGGGGTCTACACCCCCAAAATATTTCACGGATGTGGTTCCGTGAAATAATTGGGGGCTGTAGACCCCCCAAATATTTGACGGAACCCCATCCGTGGAATATTTTGGGGGTCTACCGCCCCCAAATATTTGACGGAACCACATCCGTCAAATATTTTGGGGGTGTACATCCCCCAAATATTTGACGGAACCCCATCGGTGAAATATTTAGGGGGTCTACAGCCCCCAAATATTTGACGGAACCCCATCCGTGAAATATTTTGGGGGTCTACACCCCCAAAATATTCCACCGATGTGGTTCCGTGAAATATTTGGGGGCTGTAGACCCCCCAAATATTTGACGGAACCCCATCCGTGAAATATTTGGGGGCTGTAGACCCCCCAAATATTTGACGGAACCCCATCCGTGAAATATTTCGGGGGTCTACAACCCCCAAATATTTGACGGAACCACATCCGTCAAATATTTCGGGGGTCTACAACCCCCAAATATTGGACGGAACCCCATCCGTCAAATATTTTGGGGCTGTACAGCCCCCAAATATTTGGCGGAACCCCATCCGTGAAATATTTTGGGGGTCTACACCCCCAAAATATTTCACGGATGTGGTTCCGTGAAATATTTGGGGGCTCTAGACCCCCAAAATACTTGACGGAACCCCATCCGTGAAATATTTTGGGGGTCTACACCATCAAAATATATCACGGATGTGGTTCTGTGAAATATTTGGGGGGTCTACAGCCCCCAAATATTTGACGGAACCCCATCCGTGAAATATTTTGGGGGTCTACACCCCCAAAATATTTCACGGATGTGGTTCCGTGAAATATTTGGGGGCTGTAGACCCCCCAAATACTTGACGGAACCCCATCCGTGAAATATTTTGGGGGTCTACACCCCCAAAATATTTCACGGATGTGGTTCCGTGAAATATTTGGGGGCTGTGGACCCCCCAAATATTGGACGGAACCCCATCCGTGAAATATTTTGGGGGTCTACACCATCAAAATATATCACGGATGTGGTTCCGTGAAATATTTGGGGGGTCTACAGCCCCCAAATATTTGACGGAACCCCATCCGTGAAATATTTTCGGGGTCTACACCCCCAAAATATTTCACGGATGTGGTTCCGTGAAATATTTGGGGGCTGTACACCCCCCAAATATTTCACGGATGGGGTTCCGTCAAATATTTGGGGGGTCCACAGCCCCCCAAATATTTCACGGAACCACATCCGTGAAATATTTTGGGGGTGTAGACCCCCAAAATATTTCACGGATGGGGTTCCGTCAAATATTTGGGGGCTGTAGACCCCCCAAATATTTGACGGAACCCCATCCGTGAAATATTTGGGGGCTGTAGACCCCCCAAATATTTGACGGAACCCCATCCGTGAAATATTTTGGGGGTCTACCGCCCCCAAATATTTGACGGAACCCCATCCGTGAAATATTTGGGGGGTCTACACCCCCAAAATATTTCACGGATGTGGTTCCTTGAAATATTTGGGGGCTGTAGACCCCCAAAATATTTGACGGAACCCCATCCGTCATATATTTGGGGGCTGTAGACCCCCCAAATATTTGACGGAACCCCATCCGTGAAATATTTGGGGGCTGTAGACCCCCCAAATATTTGACGGAACCCCATCCGTGAAATATTTTGGGGGTATACCGCCCCCAAATATTTGACGGAACCACATCTGTCAAATATTTTGGGGGTGTACATCCCCCAAATATTTGACGGAACCCCATCCGTGAAATATTTTGGGGGTCTACACCCCCAAAATATTTCACAGATGTGGTTCCTTGAAATATTTGGGGGCTGTAGACCCCCGAAATATTTGACGGATGTGGTTCCGTCAAATATTTGGGGGCTGTAGACCCCCGAAACATTTCACGGATGGGGTTCCGTCAAATATTTGGGGGGCCTACAGCCCCCAAATATTTCACGAAACCACATCCGTGAAATATTTTGGGGGTGTAGACCCCCAAAATATTTCACGGATGGGGTTCCTTCAAATATTTGGGGGCTTTACAGCCCCAAAATATTTGACGGATGGGGTTCCGTCAAATATTTGGGGGCTGTACACCCCCCAAATATTTCACGGATGGGGTTCCGTCAAATATTTGGGGGGTCCACAGCCCCCCAAATATTTCACGGAACCACATCTGTGAAATATTTTGGGGGTCTACACCCCCAAAAATTTTTCCGGATGGGTTTCTGTCAAATATTTGGGGGCTGTAGACCCCCCAAATATTTGACGGAACCCCATCCGTGAAATATTTGGGGGCTGTAGACCCCCCAAATATTTGACGGAACCCCATCCGTGAAATATTTTGGGGGTCTACCGCCCCCAAATATTTGACGGAACCACATCCGTCAAATATTTTGGGGGTGTACATCCCCCAAATATTTGACGGAACCCCATCCGTGAAATATTTGGGGGGTGTACATCCCCCAAATAATTGACGGAACCCCATCCGTGAAATATTTTGGGGGTCTACAGCCCCCAAATATTTGACGGAACCCCATCCGTGAAATATTTTGGGGGTCTACACCCCCAAAATATTTCACGGATGTGGTTCCTTGAAATATTTGGGGGCTGTAGACCCCCCAAATATTTGACGGAACCCCATCCTTCAAATATTTCGGGGCTGTAGACCCCCCAAATATTTGACGGAACCGCATCCGTGAAATATTTGGGGGCTGTAGACCCCACAAATATTTGACGGAACCCCATCCGTGAAATATTTTGGGGGTATACCGCCCCCAAATATTTGACGGAACCACATCCGTCAAATATTTTGGGGGTGTACATCCCCCAAATATTTGACGGAACCCCATCCGTGAAATATTTTGGGGGTCTACACCCCCAAAATATTTCACCGATGTGGTTCCTTGAAATATTTGGGGGCTGTAGACCCCCGAAATATTTGACGGATGTGGTTCCGTCAAATATTTGAGGGCTGTAGACCCCCGAAACATTTCACGGATGGGGTTCCGTCAAATATTGGGGGGTCTACAGTCCCCAAATATTTGACGGATGGGGTTCCGTCAAATATTTGGGGGGTCTACAGCCCCCAAATATTTGACGGATGGGGTTCCGTCAAATATTTGGGGGGTCTACAGCCCCCAAATATTTCAAGGAACCACATCCGTGAAATATTTTGGGGGTGTAGACCCCCAAAATATTTCACGGATGGGGTTCCGTCAAATATTTGGGGGATGTACACCCCCAAAATATTTGACGGATGTGGTTCCGTCAAATATTTGGGGGCGGTATACCCCCAAAATATTTCACGGATGGGGTTCCGTCAAATATTTGGGGGGTCTACAGCCCCCAAATATTTCACGGATGGGGTTCCGTCAAATATTTGGGGGGTCTACAGCCCCCAAATATTTGACGGATGGGGTTCCGTCAAATATTTGGGGGGTCTACAGCCCCCAAATATTTCAAGGAACCACATCCGTGAAATATTTTGGGGGTGTAGACCCCCAAAATATTTCACGGATGGGGTTCCGTCAAATATTTGGGGGCTGTACACCCCCAAAATATTTCACGGATGGGGTTCCGTCGAATATTTGGGGGGTCTAGAGCCCCCAAAAATTTGACGGAACCCCATCCGTGAAATATTTTGGGGGTGTAGACCCCCAAAATATTTCACGGATGGGGTTCCGTCAAATATTTGGGGGGTCTAGAGCCCCCAAATATTTCAGGAACCACATCCGTCAAATATTTGGGTGATGTACACCCCCAAAATATTTGACGGATGTGGTTCCGTCAAATATTTGGGGGCGGTAGACCCCCAAAATATTTCACGGATGGGGTTCCGTCAAACGTTTGGGGGGTCTACAGCCCCCAAATATTTGACGGATGGGGTTCCGTCAAATATTTGGGGGGTCTACAGCCCCCAAATATTTCAAGGAACCACATCCGTCAAATATTTGGGTGATGTACACCCCCAAAATATTTGACGGATGTGGTTCCGTCAAATATTTGGGGGCGGTAGACCCCCAAAATATTTCACGGATGGGGTTCCGTCAAATATTTGGGGGGTCTACAGCCCCCAAATATTTCACGGATGGGGTTCCGTCAAATATTTGGGGGGTCTACAACCCCAAAATATTTGACGGAACCGCATCCGTGAAATATTTTGGGGGTGTAGACCCCCAAAATATTTCACGGATGGGGTTCCTTCAAATATTTGGGGGCTTTACAGCCCCAAAATATTTGACGGATGGGGTTCCGTCAAATATTTGGGGGCTGTACACCCCCCCAATATTTCACGGATGGGGTTCCGTCAAATATTTGGGGGGTCCACAGCCCCCCAAATATTTCACGGAACCACATCCGTGAAATATTTTGGGGGTCTACACCCCCAAAATATTTCACGGATGGGGTTCCGTCAAATATTTGGGGGCTGTAGACCCCCCAAATATTTGACGGAACCCCATCCGTGAAATATTTGGGGGCTGTAGACCCCCCAAATATTTGACGGAACCCCATCCGTGAAATATTTTGGGGGTCTAGCGCCCCCAAATATTTGACGGAACCACATCCGTCAAATATTTTGGGGGTGTACATCCCCCAAATATTTGACGGAACCCCATCCGTGAAATATTTGGGGGGTGTACAGCCCCCAAATATTTGACAGAACCCCATCCGTGAAATATTTTGGGGGTCTACAGCCCCCAAATATTTGACGGAACCCCATCCGTGAAATATTTTGGGGGTCTACACCCCCAAAGTATTTCACGGATGTGGTTCCTTGAAATATTTGGGGGCTGTAGACCCCCCAAATATTTGACGGAACCCCATCCGTCAAATATTTGGGGGCTGTAGACCCCCAGAATATTTGACGGAACCCCATCCGTGAAATATTTGGGGGCTGTAGACCCCCCAAATATTTGACGGAACCCCATCCGTGAAATATTTTGGGGGTATACCGCCCCCAAATATTTGACGGAACCACATCCGTCAAATATTTTGGGGGTGTACATCCCCCAAATATTTGACGGAACCCCATCCGTGAAATATTTTGGGGGTCTACACCCCCAAAATATTTCACGCATGTGGTTCCTTGAAATATTTGGGGGCTGTAGACCCCCCAAATATTTGACGGAACCCCATCCGTCAAATATTTGGGGGCTGTAGACCCCCCAAATATTTGACGGAACCCCATCCGTGAAATATTTGGGGGCTGTAGACCCCCCAAATATTTGACGGAACCCCATCCGTGAAATATTTTGGGGGTATACCGCCCCCAAATATTTGACGGAACCACATCCGTCAAATATTTTGGGGGTGTACATCCCCCAAATATTTGACGGAACCCCATCCGTGAAATATTTGGGGGCTGTAGACCCCCCAAATATTTGACGGAACCCCATCCGTGAAATATTTTGGGGGTCTACCGCCCCCAAATATTTGACGGAACCACATCCGTCAAATATTTTGGGGGTGTACATCCCCCAAATATTTGACGGAACCCCATCCGTGAAATATTTGGGGGGTGTACAGCCCCCAAATATTTGACGGAACCCCATCCGTGAAATATTTTGGGGGTCTACAGCCCCCAAATATTTGACGGAACCCCATCCGTGAAATATTTTGGGGGTCTACACCCCCAAAATATTTCACGGATGTGGTTCCTTGAAATATTTGGGGGCTGTAGACCCCCCAAATATTTGATGGAACCCCATCCGTCAAATATTTGGGGGCTGTAGACCCCCCAAATATTTGACGGAACCCCATCCGTGAAATATTTGGGGGCTGTAGACCCCCCAAATATTTGACGGAACCCCATCCGTGAAATATTTTGGGGGTATACCGCCCCCAAATATTTGACGGAACCACATCCGTCAAATATTTTGGGGGTGTACATCCCCCAAATATTTGACGGAACCCCATCCGTGAAATATTTTGGGGGTCTACACCCCCAAAATATTTCACGGATGTGGTTCCTTGAAATATTTGGGGGCTGTAGACCCCCGAAATATTTGACGGATGTGGTTCCGTCAAATATTTGGGGGCTGTAGACCCCCGAAACATTTCACGGATGGGGTTCCGTCAAATATTTGGGGGGTCTACAGCCCCCAAATATTTCACGAAACCACATCCGTGAAATATTTTGGGGGTGTAGACCCCCAAAATATTTCACGGATGGGGTTCCTTCAAATATTTGGGGGCTTGACAGCCCCAAAATATTTGACGGATGGGGTTCCGTCAAATATTTGGGGGCTGTACACCCCCCAAATATTTCACGGATGGGGTTCCGTCAAATATTTGGGGGGTCCACAGCCCCCCAAATATTTCACGGAACCACATCCGTGAAATATTTTGGGGGTCTACACCCCCAAAAATTTTTCCGGATGGGTTTCTGTCAAATATTTGGGGGCTGTAGACCCCCCAAATATTTGACGGAACCCCATCCGTGAAATATTTGGGGGCTGTAGACCCCCCAAATATTTGACGGAACCCCATCCGTGAAATATTTTGGGGGTCTACCGCCCCCAAATATTTGACGGAACCACATCCGTCAAATATTTTGGGGGTGTACATCCCCCAAATATTTGACGGAACCCCATCCGTGAAATATTTTGGGGGTCTACAGCCCCCAAATATTTGACGGAACCCCATCCGTGAAATATTTTGGGGGTCTACACCCCCAAAATATTTCACGGATGGGGTTCCGTCAAATATTTGGGGGATGTACACCCCCAAAATATTTGACGGATGTGGTTCCGTCAAATATTTGAGGGCTGTAGACCCCCGAAACATTTCACGGATGGGGTTCCGTCAAATATTGGGGGGTCTACAGCCCCCAAATATTTGACGGATGGGGTTCCGTCAAATATTTGGGGGGTCTACAACCCCCAAATATTTGACGGATGGGGTTCCGTCAAATATTTGGGGGGTCTACAGCCCCCAAATATTTCAAGGAACCACATCCGTGAAATATTTTGGGGGTGTAGACCCCCAAAATATTTCACGGATGGGGTTCCGTCAAATATTTGGGGGATGTACACCCCCAAAATATTTGACGGATGTGGTTCCGTCAAATATTTGGGGGCGGTATACCCCCAAAATATTTCACGGATGGGGTTCCGTCAAATATTTGGGGGGTCTACAGCCCCCAAATATTTCACGGATGGGGTTCCGTCAAATATTTGGGGGGTCTACAGCCCCCAAATATTTGACGGATGGGGTTCCGTCAAATATTTGGGGGGTCTACAGCCCCCAAATATTTCAAGGAACCACATCCGTGAAATATTTTGGGAGTGTAGACCCCCAAAATATTTCACGGATGGGGTTCCGTCAAATATTTGGGGGCTGTACACCCCCAAAATATTTCACGGATGGGGTTCCGTCAAATATTTGGGGGCTGTACACCCCCCAATTATTTCACGGATGGGGTTCCGTCGAATATTTGGGGGGTCTAGAGCCCCCAAAAATTTGACGGAACCCCATCCGTGAAATATTTTGGGGGTGTAGACCCCCAAAATATTTCACGGATGGGGTTCCGTCAAATATTTGGGGGGTCTAGAGCCCCCAAATATTTCAGGAACCACATCCGTCAAATATTTGGGTGATGTACAACCCCAAAATATTTGACGGATGTGGTTCCGTCAAATATTTGGGGGCGGTAGACCCCCAAAATATTTCACGGATGGGGTTCCGTCAAACGTTTGGGGGGTCTACAGCTCCCAAATATTTGACGGATGGGGTTCCGTCAAATATTTGGGGGGTCTACAGCCCCCAAATATTTCAAGGAACCACATCCGTCAAATATTTGGGTGATGTACACCCCCAAAATATTTGACGGATGTGGTTCCGTCAAATATTTGGGGGCGGTAGACCCCCAAAATATTTCACGGATGGGGTTCCGTCAAATATTTGGGGGGTCTACACCCCCCAAATATTTCACGGATGGGGTTCCGTCAAATATTTAGGGGGTCTACATCCCCCAAATATTTGACGGAACCGCATCCGTGAAATATTTTGGGGGTGTAGACCCCCAAAATATTTCACGGATGGGGTTCCTTCAAATATTTGGGGGCTTTACAGCCCCAAAATATTTGACGGATGGGGTTCCGTCAAATATTTGGGGGCTGTACACCCCCCAAATATTTCACGGATGGGGTTCCGTCAAATATTTGGGGGGTCCACAGCCCCCCAAATATTTCACGGAACCACATCCGTGAAATATTTTGGGGGTCTACACCCCCAAAATATTTCACGGATGGGGTTCCGTCAAATATTTGGGGGCTGTAGACCCCCCAAATATTTGACGGAACCCCATCCGTGAAATATTTGGGGGCTGTAGACCCCCCAAATATTTGACGGAACCCCATCCGTGAAATATTTTGGGGGTCTAGCGCCCCCAAATATTTTACGGAACCACATCCGTGAAATATTTGGGGGGTGTACAGCCCCCAAATATTTGACGGAACCACATCCGTGAAATATTTGGGGGGTGTACATCCCCCAAATATTTGACGGAACCCCATCCGTGAAATATTTGGGGGGTGTACAGCCCCCAAATATTTGACAGAACCCCATCCGTGAAATATTTTGGGGGTCTACAGCCCCCAAATATTTGACGGAACCCCATCTGTGAAATATTTTGGGGGTCTACACCCCCAAAGTATTTCACGGATGTGGTTCCTTGAAATATTTGGGGGCTGTAGACCCCCCAAATATTTGACGGAACCCCATCCGTCAAATATTTGGGGGCTGTAGACCCCCCAAATATTTGACGGAACCCCATCCGTGAAATATTTGGGGGCTGTAGACCCCCCAAATATTTGACGGAACCCCATCCGTGAAATATTTTGGGGGTCTAGCGCCCCCAAATATTTGACGGAACCACTTCCGTGAAATATTTGGGGGGTGTACATCCCCCAAATATTTGACGGAACCCCATCCGTGAAATATTTGGGGGGTGTACAGCCCCCAAATATTTGACAGAACCCCATCCGTGAAATATTTTGGGGGTCTACAGCCCCCAAATATTTGACGGAACCCCATCCGTGAAATATTTTGGGGGTCTACACCCCCAAAGTATTTCACGGATGTGGTTCCTTGAAATATTTGGGGGCTGTAGACCCCCCAAATATTTGACGGAACCCCATCCGTCAAATATTTGGGGGCTGTAGACCCCCAGAATATTTGACGGAACCCCATCCGTGAAATATTTGGGGGCTGTAGACCCCCCAAATATTTGACGGAACCCCATCCGTGAAATATTTTGGGGGTATACCGCCCCCAAATATTTGACGGAACCACATCCGTCAAATATTTTGGGGGTGTACATCCCCCAAATATTTGACGGAACCCCATCCGTGAAATATTTTGGGGGTCTACACCCCCAAAATATTTCACGGATGTGGTTCCTTGAAATATCTGGGGGCTGTACACCCCCGAAATATTTGACGGATGTGGTTCCGTCAAATATTTGGGGGCTGTAGACCCCCGAAACATTTCACGGATGGGGTTCCGTCAAATATTTGGGGGGTCTACAGCCCCCAAATATTTGACGGATGGGGTTCCGTCAAATATTTGGGGGGTCTACAGCCCCCAAATATTTCAAAGAACCACATCCGTGAAATATTTTGGGGGTGTAGACCCCCAAAATATTTCACGGATGGGGTTCCGTCAAATATTTGGGGGATGTACACCCCCAAAATATTTGACGGATGTGGTTCCGTCAAATATTTGGGGGCGGTGTACCCCCAAAATATTTCACGGATGGGGTTCCGTCAAATATTTGGGGGATCTACAGCCCCCAAATATTTCACGGATGGGGTTCCGTCAAATATTTGGGGGGTCTACAGCCCCCAAATATTTGACCGATGGGGTTCCGTCAAATATTTGGGGGGTCTGGAGCCCCCAAATATTTCAAGGAACCACATCCGTGAAATATTTTGGGGGTGTAGACCCCCAAAATATTTCACGGATGGGGTTCCGTCAAATATTTGGGGGCTGTAGACCCCCAAAATATTTTACGGATGGGGTTCCGTCAAATATTTGGGGGATGTACACCCCCAAAATATTTCACAGATGGGGTTCCGTCAAATATTTGGGGGATGTACACCCCCAAAATATTTGACGGATGTGGTTCCGTCAAATATTTGGGGGCGGTAGACCCCCAAAATATTTCACGGATGGGGTTCCGTCAAATATTTGGGGGGTCTACAGCCCCCAAATATTTCACGGATGGGGTTCCGTCAAATATTTGGGGGGTCTACAGCCCCCAAATATTTGACGGAACCCCATCCGTGAAATATTTTGGGGGTGTAGACCCCCCAAATATTTCACGGATGGGGTTCCGTCAAATATTTGGGGGGTCTACAGCCCCCAAATATTTGACCGATGGGGTTCCGTCAAATGTTTGGGGGGTCTACAGCCCCCAAATATTTCACGGAACCACATCCGTGAAATATTTTGGGGGTGTAGACCCCCGAAATATTTCACGGATGGGGTTCCGTCAAATATTTGGGGGCTGTACACCCCCAAAATATTTGATGGATGGGGTTCCGTCAAATATTTGGGGGCTGTACACCCCCAAAATATTTCACGGATGGGGTTCCGTCAAATATTTGGGGGCTGTACACCTCCAAAATATTTCACGGATGGGGTTCCGTCAAATATTTGGGGGGTCTACAGCCCCCAAATATTTGACGGATGGGGTTCCTTCAAATATTTGGGGGGTCTACAGCCCTCAAATATTTCACGGAACCACATCCCCGAAATATTTTGATGGTGTAGACCCCCAAAATATTTCACGGATGGGGTTCCGTCAAATATTTGGGGGGTCTACAGCCCCCAAATATTTCACGGAACCACATCCGTGAAATATTTTGGGGGTGTAGACCCCCAAAATATTTCACGGATGGGGTTCCGTCAAATATTTGGGGGGTCTACAGCCCCCAAATATTTGACGGATGGGGTTCCTTCAAATATTTGGGGGGTCTACAGCCCTCAAATATTTCACGGAACCACATCCCTGAAATATTTTGATGGTGTAGACCCCCAAAATATTTCACGGATGGGGTTCCGTCAAATATTTGGGGGGTCTACAGCCCCCAAATATTTCACGGAACCACATCCGTGAAATATTTTGGGGGTGTAGACCCCCAAAATATTTCACGGATGGGGTTCCGTCAAATATTTGGGGGGTCTACAGCCCCCAAATATTTCACGGAACCACATCCGTCAAATATTTGGGGGCTGTACACCCCCAAAATATTTCACGGATGTGGTTCCGTCAAATATTTGGGGGCTGTAGACCCCCGAAATATTTCATGGATGGGTTCCGTCAAATATTTGGGGGGTCTACAGCCCCCAAATATTTCACGGAACCACATCCGTGAAATATTTTGGGGGTGTAGACCCCCAAAATATTTCACGGATGGGGTTCCGTCAAATATCTGGGGGCTGTACACCCCCAAAATATTTGACGGATGTGGTTCCGTCAAATATTTGGGGGCGGTAGACCCCCAAAACATTTCACGGATGGGGTTCCGTCAAATATTTGGGGGGTCTACAGCCCCCAAATATTTCACGGATGGGGTTCCGTCAAATATTTGGGGGGTCTACAGCCCCCAAATATTTCACCGAACCACATCCGTGAAATATTTTGGGGGTGTAGACCCCCAAAATATTTCACGGATGGGGTTCCATCAAATATTTGGGGGCTGTAGACCCCCAAAATATTTCACGGATGGGGTTCCGTCAAATATTTGGGGGGTCTACAGCCACCAAATATTTGACGGATGGTATTCCGTCAAATATTTGGGGGCTGTAGAACCCCCAAATATTTGACGGATGGGGTTCCGTCAAATATTTGGGGGGTCTACACCCCCAGAATAATTCACGGATGGGGTTCCGTCAAATATTTGCGGGCTGTACACCCCCAAAATTTTTCACGGATGGGGTTCCGTCAAATATTTGGGGGCTGTAGACCCCCAAAATATTTGACGGATGGGGTTCCGTCAAATATTTGGGGGCTGTACACCCCAAAAAAAAATTTGACGGATGGGGTTCCGTCAAATATTTGGGGGCTGTACACCCACAAAATATTTCACGGACGTGGTTCCGTCAAATATTTGGGGGTCTACAGCCCCAGAATATTTCACGGATGTGGTTCCGTCAAATATTTGGGGGGTCTACACCCCCAAAATATTTCACGGATGGGGTTCCGTCAAATATTTGACGCATGCCCATGCGTCAGTTATCTGGGGGGTCTACACCCCCAAAATATTTGACGGATGTGTGTCCGTCAAATATTTGGGGGGCCTACACCCCCAAATATTTGACGGATGTATGTCCGTCAAATTTTGACGCATGTCCATGCGTCAGTTATCTGGGGGCTGTTACCGGCAACTCATAAAGAAACGGCATATGATCAATCGTCATGGTTCGAAAATGGACAAAGAAACTTGCAAATGTGGGGCAACTACGGTCCACCGTTCGATCAGTGCCATGACATGCTGTCAGCGGCAACCCATAAAAGAAACGGCATATGATCAATCGTCATGGTTCAAAACTGAAAAAGAAAAACAGGCATACCCTCCCTAACCTCAACCACACAAGCAAGGAAATGACACGGTGGGAGGGAGGGAGGGAGGGGGGAGGGAGGGAGGGGAGGGAGGGAGGGAGGCTCTCTTGGGCGGCCGTAGGGGCTGTGTTGTGCTGTGTTGTGCTGTAATATGCTGTGCTATGTTGTATGTTGTGCTGTGCTGTGGTGTGCTGTGATGTGGTGTGATGTGCTGTGCTATGCCGTGCTGTGCTGTGCCGTGCTCGAAACCCACTACCCCCCTCTCCACAGTTCCGGCCCAACCCGATGAAGCCCCACCCACCCACCCCAGCAGCAAAACTGACCCGATTAGCTCAGGTGAGGTTGCTTGGGCCAGACATCAGGATTTTGTTCCCACTTGTCTTCAGTCACATATGAGCCCCCCGATCGGTTGCAGTCAGAGAGATGGGGTGGGGTGGGGTGGGGTGGGGGGGGGGGGGGGGGGCACGTACCATCATTGAAGGGGTTGCAAGCACTGGTTGGGTTTCAGACGCTAGGGTCGAGACCACAACCCACTTCTACACCTCAAGGGTGTGGTGACAATGGGACAAGTCTGATATTGGGGGGGACACGGGGGGGGGGGGGGGCGAAGTCTGACACGGGGGGGTAGAAGGGGTGTTGGGGTGGGGGGGGGGGGGGGGGGGTTGGGGGTGATGGTCCATAAAAGTCTGATGTCTGATGTTTGATAGCTGACTAGGTCGCTATACACATAGCTGAGGCCCCATGCATGGCCGGCCTCCCCCCTCAACCACGGGGTCACAGCAAAAACCCCCTCAACCCCTGCGTCCTCCACTGCCACCCTCCACCGTCTCGGCC